>BLXT01007695.1:622998-644076 GCA_019648995.1 Plakobranchus ocellatus
CTACCCATGTCATCTTGTTAGTCTTGATTCCAGTATAGTAAGATAGAGGCATAGAGTTACACAACGTATTTGTTGAATTTTCTGCTTCTAGGTTTATTAACCTTATTTTCAGCTGGCCTTCCTCAAAATCCAGGGCCCTAGCCCAGTCCTTTGTCGATTTGGTTATGCCTTTCAATGCAAATGTCTTATGTTTTTTTACTCTCTTCCTGCACTGTTTTCAATGTTCAAATTATTTACATCTCTGTTTATTAATTGTTCATATGATCTGTTTAACATCACCAGAAACCCTGCAAAAAAATCTCTTTAGCTGCAAAGCTGTGTGGTTTGGATGACCGAGATGGAGTAAGTTTTCTTTTTTTGTTTTTACACGTGATGATGGTACATTTACTTCAGAAAGCAGTCTGCAAATAAATTCAAAAGTAGACCTATATTGTTAATTAATCTGTACTTGTATAAACTCTCGTGTGTTTAATGAAGGATTGCTATTTTTTAAAATATCTTCCAAAGTGAAAATTGTTATGAGCCTTTATATGTTTTTTCCAGACCTATAAGTCCAATTCAGATTGTGATTTCCACACAACAAATGTTTTTGTTTGCATCACCTTACATTTCATGTGCACTCTTTTATCTTTGACGTGCTAACATAATCATTTGATTTTATATTCTTCAATTTAGGAGCTGAAAGTGCTAAAGACAAAGGGTAACAAAGTTCCCAACTCTGTAAGTGATATATTATCTCATGATACAAACTCTCTTATCACCAGTTCCTTCTTTCATCATTTAATGATTCATTAAAAGAAAAAATGTTTGAATGGGAAAGAATAACCATAATCATTCATTGTGATGCTTTCAGTGGGTTCCCCATCAGTGTTTGTGATCTTAATCTTTTAGTACACAAGTGCAAGGCCTATAGATGACTTAACCCCTAGGGTTTTACCAAGGAAGTTTAAATCTTTATCAATGCATACCTAGTAAGTCAAATCTCTTAGTTTAAATATCTATCATATATGGTGTGATGGTGTGGGAATTCATCAGTCACTATTCAAAGGGTGCTAACTTGATGGAGTTAAATGGCGTAATATGACCCAATTTTCAACATTTTGCTTGATACAACATGTTTTTAAATGCAAAATTTAATTATTTATAAGTTTCATTTTGTCTTGAAACTCATAGAAAAGGTGTAGAAATGGTTTGTTGAATAATGATCTGACTTCAACTTAACTTTGATCATGAGTGGCCTTCTCTCTCTATTTAGGCCTTTTTCTCTAAATAACTTTTGCACAGCCTGACACACAGATTTTATCAGACTGCCTCACATATCTGTACAAGCATAAGGTCATAAGTTAATGTTTTGGAATATTCTGAATTTAATATCTTGTGTGACACATATGTTTTTCTTGAAGAATACCTGCATCCACCTAAATGATGACTTAGAACTATATTGTTGTCAAAGTACACTTCTCTGGTGTTCACTTTATTGTCATTGTTAAATTTTTACAGACAAGCAAATCAGGAATCGAGACAGCCCCATCAAGCTCCTCTACAGATGAGAACATGTTTTCACATTCTCTCCCCTGCATAACAGAGACGAATGCAAATGTACAGCAGCATCTCCTCTCAGATACAGACGATAATCTGCTGCTGCCTGAAGAGACACTTAACAATAGACTTGCATCACCACATAATAACAACTATGAGGAGCAATCGCAGCTGAGTCTTGAAATGCCATGCTGTAAGAGTTTACAGAAACAAAGCATTGCTACAGATCAGGATCTCGCTGAAATCACAGTGATAATTGAGTATGAAGATAGGTGAGTACAGGAAAAAAAAGTAAAGGTTCTTTGATGAGCTTTTGTTTCTGTACCTTCTGTTTATCAAAGAATGTTCTTTAAGAAAGAATTTTCAGTGGTAAATTTGGTTACAATTATTGTAATGTTGTGCTTCCATCGACTTTATCTACTTAATGTGTTTAAAATTAAAGGCCTTTATAGCATCAGTGTTACTCTTCTGAAAAAGTTTATCTTTTTGGAGCAAAAAGTATGTCACATTATTCGATTTAATTTTATAAATGATCTTACTAAGGCATAGTTCTAAAAAAATACTGGATAGATTTGCTTCTCTAGAATGTATTAAAAAAAAGAAGGTTTATAAAATAATTGTATACATATGCTATTATGCCAGATTAGATCTTTGGCTTTTGTCTCTAGAGATTTGGTTATAATTGATAAAATTCAATATTTTTTTTCATGAAATTATTGATGAATCCCCTCCTTTCCAGTTTTCTATGAGTAACCATTGATTGGGTTGAATTTTTTTAATATTGTTTGTGCCTCTGTGATTTTGTATTTGCCCAGATTGCTAGGGAAAAAATATGTGTTTATATAGTATGATAAAGCATTTTCAAGATCTATTCATTTCTTCTCAGATCAGAAAAAACAGTTGTGGCACTGAAAAGGGCTGTAGAAGAAGCATCACAAGCAAAAGGGTAGAAATCGTTGGAAAGATTTGATGGATCTTACAAGCAAATCAAGATGACAAAATTGTCATCTTGTAATCTCTTGCATCTTTTTGTAAAAGATCACAAGGGAACCATACTTGAGA
This sequence comes from Plakobranchus ocellatus, assembly GCA_019648995.1. NCBI lineage: Eukaryota > Metazoa > Mollusca > Gastropoda > Plakobranchidae > Plakobranchus > Plakobranchus ocellatus. The sequence continues at coordinate 625,600 of BLXT01007695.1, forward strand.
ATGTGAGAGATGTGATAGAGAAAATCATGAAAGGTTTATTTTGCTTTCTTGACAAGAATTGGCAAATTTCCTTCGCCAGAGTGACTCTTGCATCCATCATTTGTTTTTCTCTTGATTTACCCCAAGGGAAAGGAAAGAACAAGTGTTTTGTTTTGATAAGTTGTTCAACCATTCAAAATAAAAGTAAGGGTTTCAACATCAAGACTAAGCCTTCTTGAAAATATGAAATCTTACAGTTAGCTTTAAAAACTTCTTTGAATAAGATCAGTGTACTATTACTTTTATTAGCAGCATTTATTTATCTGCCCATCGTTACAGAGGTGCTTTTTGTAGGCATTGGATGTTTAAATGTTGTGCTGTATTTAGAGGACCTTTTTGATAAGTCCCCTAAATCAGAAAAACCAACATTTCTAACTTTGGTCTCACCAGCCTTCAAATGCCCTGAAGCTTTAGAATTAATTATAATAATATAAAGCTAAAATCATGACATTTTTGTAAGACCCAAACTAGATGCATTCAATGCAAAGATAAATTTTCATGCAGGTTTTACAGTGTGCTTCTAGTCGTCTGCACTTCTAGGGATTTTCACATTTTCTGCGAAATTTTTATGAAAGTTCAATTTCATCTTAGTGATTGCAATAATTTCATGTATTGTAAATGCTGCTCCATAGATATTTCATTTCTTCAGAGTTGACCAAAATATAAGTTAGATTGATTGATGCCAGTGTGTCTTTAAATGGCATTATTTAATTATTTGCAGTCCTTTTAATAAACTTTTCTGGGGGAGTGGGGGAGCATACCCCAAGACCGACTCTCCCTTCCAGGTATGCTCCTGCTTTTGGCAGTTGTATTGTCCACCACCTGTAAAAAATCCTTGATTTTCTTCATTTCTCTTTGAAAGCACTGATTTTATTTTTTCTAGATTCATAGTAATTTTTTTCAATTAGAGGCTACTGATGCTGTAAAATTAAACTCTAGATTCATCTCTTTTGATTAAAAGAAAAAAAGCAGTCTTGATTAAAAATACATCTTACAGAAATTTTCTTTTCACTAATGATGATAATAATATTAATACTGTATTAATCTTCTAATACATCTATGATATGGAGAAAATTACATTGTTTTTTCGCTTAGCCGAAACCATCATTTGATGTGTGATACATGTAGATGGTTTTTTGGTGTGAATGGCATGGGTTTATTTCATTACTTGTCACAAATCAAGCTTTATAAAGATGTAGGAATTGGTTGCATTGGCACTTCCAGACAAAGATTATTCAAGCTGATTGCCTAGCCTGGCATCAGCTGAACATCATCATCATTTGTTAGAATATTTACAGTTCTAGTACCTTTTTCAATTTTGTCTATATTGTTGTCTATTTCATCAAAAGTAGCTTTACCATTATATTTCAAGTGCATGAGATTCTTTGTTGTATACTGTGTTATTACTAAAATATAGCTTTTTTTTTAAGCATTTTGGTTTGCTGAAAAAAAGCAAACTTTGTAAATTATTTCATGTTCATGGTTAGGATATTTGATTCTGTGTAAGTGCAATATACAGTGGAACATGTTTAAACCAAAATTCTCCGGAGTATGATTTCTATTTTGGTTTAAGCATAGTGTATTAAATAAGTAAGATGAATAAAGGAGAATAGCCAGCTTCCGAAGTATTAAGTGAAACCAACCTCACCCATCATATCACAATGTGAATGATCACATCTATCCACGAATCTTTCTCTCTTTTTTTATCCATTTCTCTATTGCCTTCTCTATCCTTTTCAGTGAAGAGGTTCTTGCGCTTGCTAGTGTTATCGATGTAGAAAAATAGAGCTTTCACAATTTCATCATCGCCTTATTAAGTTTTCCAGTCCTAAAGTCTCTACTTTTACAATTTAATCATCGCCTAAATTTTCCGGGACTGAAGTCCTCAACAAGAGAGATGGCTTTATTACCGGCTGTAATGCAACAGAGTTTGCTTAGCTTAGCCTAGACATGTAGGGAGTGTCTGGAACGGTCCCGCTTCTTAACTGAGTGGTGGAAGAGAAGGGATGGGTCGGTGTGTACCAGTAGACCTAGCCAGACATCGGGCCTGGCCGTTTTTAGTGTGAGGTACCAGTAACTAACAGTACTGGATTTGCATGGAGTAATGCGAGAAAGAAAGGGAAGGGCAAGTGTTGAAAAGAAAAGAAAAAATTATGTGTCGGTCGGATAGTGACTGGGCTTTCACGGTAGTTTTTATTTCGCTTTAGCGATAGTAAGGCAGCCAAGGCTTTCGGTTTACCCGCATGTTTAATATGAAACAATAAGAGGAAAAAGGGAAAGCTCTTTAATTTCTTTTTGGTTTAACCGTTTTATTGGTTCAGCTGTTTTCGGTGTAGGTGTGGTCTACTGTACTTCAAAACAAAAGTTTTCAGAATTTTTTTTTTTTTTTACTTTCCACTATTTGGTTCATGGTGATAGTAGGGTTTCAATTACCTCATCACTAAACTGTGTGCTTTGGACTCGTAGTTTGGACATAATACTGTTTTAGAATGCTTTGCAATGGTCCCATGAAAAAAAAAAGTCAAGATAGTTATCTTAAATTTAGATAAATACTAATTTACTATATAGTGGCATACTCATTAGTAATATGCAGTGGCTATTTTTACAGTCCTGTAAAGACGATTTTAAATTCAGTCAGAAATGCCAATTCCAAGGATGGTAGTTTTTTTGTTTTTTTTTTACTTAATTTTTCCAGAGCCCTACAAAGGTAAAATCAGTCACTAAGGGGCACTTGACACAACATATCTAGACATTGTACACAATACAATATGTATTTCAACAGTATATCCCATATAACTATTGATGCCGACAACTACCATTACAACACTGAAAATGACCAACTCAACAACTAAAGTTAAGTTTTGAGCTTAATAAAATTATATTCAGTGAACTCACAAATACTCGACATTTTTAAGCCTTACACGAATGGCAAAACCATTTTCCTTTAGGCACAGAACCCTTTGCTGTGGCACACTCGATGTGATGCCAGCTGACGCATCTAACACAACTTATTGTTTGTGTGTGAAGACTTAACTTTCTGTGCAGACACTGCAAACCCATACATGAGATTTCTCTTTTCTCTCAGCCAAATCAAGCACTTTGGCCCAGGACTCCACGCTGAAGTGTGCCTTGCCTCAGAAATGTCAAAATCCTGATCTAAGACCTGTATTGGTAGGTCACTTTCTGAATTTTTTAGAGGTCTTGCACTTTGCTTGATCAGCATCAGCTACAATCCAGTGCAAAATCATATGCCTTCTTTCAACTGAGAAAAGATCCCTCCTTGGCTCATCCTTTCTTTCTGGTCAGTAATCCTATGAGGATCATCTCTGCGCCTTTTGGCTCACCCATTTTGGACCCCTTTTGGGGAGTTTGAATTAATGTCATTCAGTTTCATTTGAGAACTGCAGATGTTTCAACATCAGATGAATCAGGGGTCGTAGGTGTCTCAACATCACATGAATCAGGGGCTGCAGGTGTTTCAACATCAGATGAATCAGGGGCGACAAGTGCTTCAACATCAGATGAATCAGGGGCCTTGGGTGCTTTAGCAGTTGATGGAGGAGGAGCCACAGGAATATGATCTGACACTGTTTTCTTTGGATTGTCATCCACAATAAGCAACATAAACTCTTTTTCCTGTTCCCACAACGAAGAAAATATCTTGCAATACAGTAATGACTTTGTGAAACTCCCAAAAAGGGAGCTGTGAAACTGTAGCGGCAAGCTGCCTGGCTAATTGAAATGCCATCCTAAATTTTTCACCCTCTGATAGAATAGCTGTTCTTGGGGTGCCTCTGTAAAGAGATATTCCCAATGAACTTCTGAAATAGAGCAGGCCCCTATAAAAGTCTTTCGACTAGCGCTGTGAGCAAAGACCATCCAGAAAGATTCATTTGATGGTGGGTCCTAACAGCAAATAATGTGTTTGATTATTACTATTAGTTCCATTGTTTGAAAAAAAAAAAAACCCACAGTTACAATCTCTTGAAGAGGTGGTATAATCCCCAAAGGTTATATACTTCTAGTCTTCATCCTCTCCTGACACCAGAGTGACCTTGATTCTTCAAACTGTTTTTTTTTTTAAGGCAAATGGACTGAGTGTTCTTTATACTCCTCCAATGAGTCGCAGCCAGTGTACTGGTTGGTACACATTCACCTTTTTGAAGATCATGGCAGCTCATGCCTCTTCTTGTTCCAGGCTGTCAAGGCAGAGCATTAGTTCAGATGCAAACCTACAAGGCCTGCGTTTCTTTTCATGACTTGTTTTAATTTCTGATTGATAGCTTCTAGCCTATTGTTGGTATGATTTTCTAAATGCTGGGCTTCATTAATAAGACCAAGCACCCACTCATGTCTGATCTAGAGCCAGTTTCACTTAAAGGATCTGATCAGTGTATGATTTTCGGTGGCTTCTATTCTAACCTTGTCAGTAGCTAATCATACTCTTCCTGATTTTTTGCGTCAGCCAGACTCTGAAGTAATTGCAAATATAATTTTCTCTGGCCTAATGTGCAAGCCATTGTCGTTTTTATCACCTTCCTCCTGAAAATGCAAAGTGTGTGGAAGAAGCATATAAGGAGGTGTGCCTCCAGAAAGAGCTCTCGGATGACTCCTTTTTCAAGCCAATCCTTATCAGGTTGCTGGAACAGAGGTGTTATGATTTTGAAAAATTTCTGGCACAGCCTTCATGATTGGTCTGCTCTCATTTTGACAAACCACAGGCATATGAAGAATGTGTCTCGATTGCCATCTACGCCAAGCAAAATCTGGAGAGGCATGTGATTTTAAAAGTGGCATCTATGGACAGAAGAATGGAAACTTCATTATACATGTCATGTAATAACTTATTTAAGTGTTTTAAGAGTCTTGTGAAGTTAAAATCATACAATCAATCAAAAAATCAAACACATATATGTCCAGAGTGTTTCATCAATGTTAAGTAACTTGAATGCTTTTAAGCCAATAGTCATAAATATGTGTTTGAATACATATCAGAAGCATATAAAAAGTATTCTCTCCAGCGCAGGTTTTAAAAATAAAAGAAAAATCAAGCAATAAATTCCCTGTACATAGTTTGGAAATGAATACAACAGCATCTGGGAAAACCATGCAAATTTAATTAAGACAGATCTAGCAATTTCTGAGATTTGCTTGCTTGAGACAGATAGAAAAACACACTTAAGCACGCAAGCTTGCAATATTCTTTCCAAATGAAAACATGATACTCTATTATGACAATTGATTTAGAAAAGCAAATAAACAATGCAGACTATTAATAAGATAACTTTCAAACCTCTGGAGGATAGGGATAATATCTTTGGCACTTGACACAGGGGATGACCTTGCAAAATTGTGAAGATCCTCCAAGTGTATATTTTTTCCAGAGGTCACCTTGACATGTTGTTGCACCAGTTTCTTGTTGGTATTCAATTTAAGCAACTGCCAGTGCCACACATCATGCTTCTTATTAGTGCTGAGCTTTCTATTGCTAGGAAGCCTGAAATTAAAGTCTGATATGATAAATTTTAAATATTATGAATAATCTACTTTTAATTCTGATTTTTTTTTACTTTCACTGGCTCTTAAGAGACCTAGTACCGATTAAGCAATGAAAATTTGACTTGGCTCGGACTGGACACAAAGATAAGATCCTTAATCAGAATTTATCAAATTCTTCAGAAATTTTCTTTGGAGGTTCGGAACTGTCATGTTTGGACAGCTCCAAGTGCCTTAAGGGCATATACAAAGGGGCTCCAAAGTAAGATGCAATATGAATAATAATACATCAATAGCATAACAAACTTGCAACCTGTTATAATTGGGAATTTATAGGCAGTACATGTATGTTCTCTCTGATTTTGTTACAGCACTGAATTATGTTTGGCTACATAGCATAGTGAGATTACGAGCCATCTTTAAAATTTTGAAATAAAAGTAATAATGTGGTGTGCTGCAGTCCATCTACGTTTTCCATGTCAGTAGGCCTATATAAACATAATATATTAATATGTCTAAATTCTTATACCACACCAAAGATAAAGTTCTAAACGTAGATATATATATAATAGTTTTACTTAACAGTTGAGAGGCTTATATTATACACACTGTGCTACTCTCCCAATGTGCCATGTGGGTATCCGATCACACTTCATGCATCTCTCTTGCTGGCATGAGCCATTAGATCAATCCATGTACTAAATTCTATTCTCTAGCTTAACAGCCTTATGTCGGTATGTTTACCATGGAACAGGGAACATTCAGTTTGGGGGAGGGGGGTGCTGTTTTGCGGACATTCAAGGTTAGGCTAAAATACTCGAGATCGAATTGGTCTATGGCCCTTGTTGGAGGTAGACTTGTTCAAATGTCATTGTCAGCTATCGATACATGCCTGTCACTTCTCACTGTATTTCAAAACTTCATTATCTCTTTCTTGGGGCAATGATAAAGTGCAATTTTAATTGTGCAGGAACTTATTTTATAGAGTTGAACAGCAGCTGATTTGGAATATGCATCAATTGCATTTTCAAGACTTTGAAACAACGAAATGGGTAGAGGCTTCTTTCATGATTTTGCCACTTTATCTAAATCCTGGATGTTTAAATACCTCTGCGCATAAGTTTGAACAGTCTTTCAGATTTCTGCAACACAACATACTCTAAGGTGTAAGAGTAGCTCAGAGGGTTGTCTTTACTGGACTGTACAAATAGCCATTGTGTAATATTAATATCCCATACTTTTATTTTTTAGTGAATGATCTTTTTTGACCTGTCAACAAAAATTTGATCATTGAGAATGGTCAAATCCATGCATACTGAGTTAAATTTTTAAAAATCTCCTTAAATTTGATGAAGAGAAACTTTCCCTATGCCTATTGTGTATTATTTTTTTTTCTTTATCATTACCAGTCAAAATTTGGGTAATATTCATATATTTACAACACTGCCTGTGCTTATCAATATCATAATTAATTTTTTAAAATTGGGCAAGCAGAAGTCTGTTTTTAACTTTCTCATGAGCGGCAAATCCAAGAAGTTTTTTTAATGTCCCTCATTTCTAAATGAGATAGAAAGAAGATGTTAAAAAATAAAAAAACATTATCCATCGTTCATTGATCATCAACTTTACTTACGTTACTGCTAATTCACATTTGCTATGAAAAGCATTTTGTGCACTAGATCATAGATGCCTTACACAAAGTTTGCAAATTTCGCCGGTAAAATTAATTTGTGTGCACACAAAGATAGCAAATTTTGCTGAAAAAATTAACTTAAAATATTAAAAACGTAGACCATATGGAGGAGAATGTTTCTATATTATAGACTTAACTCAGGATAGATTGAACCTCTTAATCTTATCAATGTAATGTCTTTTTTTTTTGTTGTTGTTATAATATTAATAATATAATTTTCATGTTTTATCTTCAGTTGAAAAAATAAAGTAAGAGTAGTAGGCACTTATGTTTTGGTGTTTTTATCAATAAAGTCATTGAATTCCTAATCTCAATTTTTGATAATGTGAGTTTTTTCTTCCTGAAGGATTTTTTCTAAATTGCTCATTATTTTTGTTTTTGAGTAGGGAATGGGTATCAATAAATTGGTATAATTTGAAATTCATAACATTTAAACTGAAAATAATGCAATAGAGAGAGAAGCATTCTCAATGCAAGTTTGTTTTATGCAAGGAGCCTTGTTAAATGATCACACCACACATATTACATCGTTTGAATATTTTTTATATTGTTTTTTCAGTAAAAACTGCTCAGAGATGTGACGTATGATGTATTTTAAATTTTTCTGTTATATTGTGTCAGTAAAAGAATAAGTTTTGCTCATCTGAAACTTTTGGGATTGCAATTAAAACAAATTTCTTTATTTTTTTTCTTTAGAATTAACATAAACAAAACGTTTTCAGAGGAGTAGAAATCTGAACATGTTTTTTAAAAGTCATTGAAACAAATTAGTAAACAAGTGCAAGCAAAAAAATATTGTGAAATTTGGTTACCATACCAATGTTTCAGATTTATTTTTACTAAGCCTGAAGCCCACCATCAGTCTTCAGCTTGCAAAGTTTGGCCAAAACACCTGACATTGTTTTAGAAATGAACAAGCTATATTGCACAAATGAACAAAATTAAACTTTGAAAAAAGAAAAAAATCGATGAAAAAATAGGCATAAGCTTGGGAAAAAAATTATATTATTTTATTTCATACAAATGTGTTTCAACCAAGGACTTAAAATTTATTTTCATAAATAAGTATAATATGGCATCAAAAAGGTTTTCAATGATTTGGTCTTTTAGTGCATTATTTCTTTTTAAAGCTTTAAGAATAAGCCTGCAAGGTATGAATTTTTGTAGTTTGTCCAGCAACTGGAGGCAGAGACTAACATTTAACAAACAAAAGAATTAATAGCAAGAGAGTTTTGTCATCAGAAATTTTAAAATATTGAGTTATTGATAATATCAATTTGAAATTCTTGTGAAAGACTTGAAACCTCGGTTTTTTTTTCAATTTGAGGAAAAATAATTCCTTGGGAATAAAAATGGTTCAGGTAGAAGAAAAAAACATATATCTATCTTTTTATTTGTTACAAAAAGATTTTACATTTACAGCAAATTTGGGTGGTCCATCCCATGAGCAGCCAAAAATATTATGACATATCATTAACAAGTTACAATATTATTTTGGGACAACATTGAAGTTACGTAAGGTTCTACATTTTGTGTAATACTAAGTAAAATAGAATTTGATGACTGTGCAGGTGTTTGTGAGTTCCAGCTATGCAGGTAATCTGGAGTTTTATAATATGTTAGAGAAATTTATATATATACACATATTAGAATAATCATATATATATATATATATATATAAAACCATACATGATGTAGCTGTATATATGTATTAAACAGACATTATCACTGGTTTGATACTGATAAAAGTTACTTTCAAATCAGATTCAATTTGCCAATTACATTTTTCAATTGTTAAGAAAAATTTCAGTGATATCTATGAATATAGGCTATATGTAGTAGGGAATGAAAATAGGAAAAAAGCACCAAGCTTCTAAATAACTACTAAAAATATAAGGATGTGTAATGACTGTAAAGAAGCTGATGGAGACAAACTACTTGTACAAACTAGAGGCAAAATTTGTTATGTTGGTACTGATTATTAAGGTGGAAGCTATCCTATTGAAACACATTTTATTTTGTCTTGAACATGCATAAAATGATTCTTACTCTAGTCCTTGATGGAAATGAGATTTCATAGAAAGCAAACTGTTCTTTCCTGAACATTTACCTCTTTCATAATTGGATTTAAAAAAGACAGAAACTGAAGTATTTGGTTTTTGGCAATATTATAAAAAAATTTGTATCTTCTATTCAGGTACTATTGAAGAAAGATATTGAAACCATTAAAGAGAAGCTGTCACCATTTAGAATTTATGCTACCAAAGCAAATAGTGTTTTAAAAATAAGAGGGGCAAAATGTTCATTGTATCTTTGATAATTTTGTAGTTTTGTCTAGAAATGTGAAGTCCAATTAACAAACGTTATTTTTTTTCATAATTCATTTGCTATTAGTGACTCTTAAACACAGACCTTTTGTCTCCTAAATTTCATATTGGTTTTCCTACTATTCCTAGAGATATATAAGCAGAGTTTCGTAGCTGATGTCTGTTTTTGCTTAGCCTTATTAACTCAATTAACTCAGAGCTGCCAATGGAACAATACGAATGACCTGAGCGTCCGCTAACATTATGAAAGAAAAGCAGCAGAGGGAGAAAACTCTGTCCAGATGTGGGAAAAAAAATCCGGACACAAGGAGTTAACTTTATTTTGATTCTTACTTTGGATCTTAGGTTTCCTGTTTTTGGAGCTTTCCTGTCTAAACCTTGAATTATAAAGAGACCTATCATAATTCCCTCTTTATTGGATTGCACTATTACTATTACACGTTAAAATATTTTTTTAAGCACATATATATATAGCCCTTTTAGGTCTATGATAGATAATTGTATCTGAATGTTGTTTTTGTCCCTTTTGTTAAGTACATTAAAAAAAAACTGAACAAAATTTAGACAATGATTACTATTTTAAAACTACAGAATAGTGAATGATGAAGTCTCAGAATGAATAACAACAAGTTTGTTTCTGAAGAAAGAAAAAAAAATGAATCTTACTCAAGACAAGTTGAGAAGTAGAAGTTATACAGTGGCGTCAACATTTTGTGATTTATAAATCAAATTATATGAAGTTTCAAATTATTAGTATGTTTGGGTTTACAAATGATTGTTCTTTTCTCTACTCCGCAGAAAATATAAAGCAGATTATCATACCCAAACCCCTTGTTACTTATTATGTAATTTATGGACAGGACAAAATTTTAGCCTGAAATCTAAATTTAGAAGTGAGATAAATTATACATATATGAAAAGATTTAAACATGTCAAAATCCATGACTAGAGAAGGCATTGTCAAAGTCAAAGGGAAATAAACAGCTTGATGCTTCAATACCACACTGTGATACTTCTTAAAATTTCTCACTTAGTCAAAATAATTTCTTTCATAAAATGAAAAGAATTTAAAAAAAGATATTAAGCTTTGATAATAATATTAAGAAAATGAGTCACAATTCTATTTTTTTTTTTTTTTTTTTGTGGGATAGTCTAAAGAAGGTGATACAATTTTGCAATATCAATATTAGAAAATATTAATATCTACAAGTCTGGAGGTTTTAGACTCTTACATAGAATAAGTTCAAAATTCAGATTGACACTCAAAATAAAAAAAAAAACCTGGAGGTGAACACTTTAGAGCATCTCTTATTTAATCAACAATCATGAATCAAAACATAAATTGACAATTGTGTGCGTAAGATAACCTTACAAGTATGAAGAAAATAACATTCTCATATCAAAAAAGCATGCAGTAAACTTCTTACATAATTTTAATCATATATTATTTTCAAAAAAGCAATACATTAGCAACAGTACATGACAAATAATTGTTGCCACCTACGTTTTTTTTTTTTTTAATTTTATACTTTAAAAAATTGTTACCAAAATTTGTTGATAAGGAACAACTTAGTTAAATCATTCAAGTTGCATCACGAATGACATAACATGATCAGGGCTGGAGTGCTGAGGTACTGTTTTTAAATTCATAATTACTTAGTTTTCTTAATATTGTGTGTAAATTTCTGACTAAATTTAAATTAAAATTTTGAAAACATGCTTTGAATACAATGTGCATTTTCAATCAACAACCCCTGATATTCAATGAAAATAATTTTTTTACCAAAATTTTGTTTTCTTCCTGTTGCATGACCTGACTTTTAATAGAGCCTATCTAAATAAAGTAATATTGATGCTTGAATTGTCTTATATATGTCCCTTTAAAAGAAATTCTGAAAACGAATTCTAAAATATCACAGCCGAAAGAATGGTTTGAGGGAAAGTGCAAACTGTTGATGATGATTTTTCTGTTCATCTTTTTTTTTTTTTTCAAAATTTTTTTCAGATTCAAAAAACATTGTAATGAAAGTAGACGATGAGCAATAATAAAATGTGTACTTATGTCAGTTGAATAGGAAATATTATAAAAATATATGCATAAAACAAACATGACTCAAAAAAAAAAAAATGTTAAAGGGATAAAGTTGCAAAAGCAATGTCTGAGCATCTCAAGACCAGACAAAACAAGTCACTTGTCACAAATACAGATAACTTTTGGAAAACCACTTTAAAAAAATGTTTTTCTTTCCTACTATAATACTAATGTTATGCTTTACAAAAGTTAGAAAAAGCTTATAGCTCCAAACTAACTTCTTGATTTATCATCCAATTCATTGAGCACACACAAAAATGGATTTAAGGTGCTTTTAACAATTTAACATGTGAGAAATGTTACTTAGACTGGTTTCAAGACAGCCTTCCCTTTAATATCACAAGTTGAAATCCAAACAGAATTAAAAGAAGAAAAAAATTTAGTTGCAAGCTACTTTTTAAAACTCTAAAATAAGAGTTAAAAAACAATGTTTTTGAAAATTAACATAAGAAACCTTAGATTAACAAAACAACTGCCATCTAAACAAAAGGTTCTTTACTGCATTCACATTGTGTTTTGGTTGTGGATGCTTCTTCAAGCAATACTTTAAATGGATAATCAGGACAGCCAGCATGTCTGGTTTCTACAAGTCTGGGATAGAGTGATCCATCAGCTTCTTCATAAGACTAGTTCCCATGCTGAAAATAAAATATAAAAAAAAAAACATGTCATATGAGTCTATTTAAGTAAGACTAAGAATCTGGTTCAGTATTGACTAATTTTCAATGAAGTATTTTTTTTTTCCAAAATACTTTCCAATAGTGAACACTTTTTTTAATGCATTTTGTTTGTGAGAGACCCAAATATGCATGCTATTTTAAAAGAAAAGAAAAAGAAAAATTACCTATTAAGCTACTGTATCTTTTCAAGATTACCATTTGTTTTAGATACTAATTAAATTAAGTAAATACACAATTTTTTTTCCATGAACTGTTTGGTCCATTCATATACACAGACTTAAGAAAGAAACAAGAATTTTGTATATTCATGAAACCTGTAATATATCAAAATAAATATTGATCATGAAATATAAAGTTTGCAAGGATTAAAAAGAATATATGTTTAATACATAAAATACAAATAAAACAAAGTATCTGTTTTCAATTTGCTTTTAAAAGAATAAACTAATTTAAATAGCTTTTTTTTTTAAATTAAATGGGGGAGGGAGTAATATAGGTTTCAGTATTATGTTTTCAAAAAAAAAAAAAAAGAAAAAGAAAAATTATCTATTAAGCTACCATATCTTTTCAAGATTACCATTTGTTTTAAATACTTTACTCACCATTTGACAACATGATCATAAATGACACAAGGCATGACAGTGACTGTGACTGTTCTTCCACAAGAATCAATGATTTCTCCAATCTCTTTGTCCTTTTTAAAAAAAAAGGAAAGATATAAATGCAAAATTCTTTAAAGAAGGACAGCATAAACCTATAGCTTAATAGCAGTTAAGCAATTTCATCATTAAGTCAAAATCATTCATGAATACAATTGGAGAAAGGTAATATTTTCCTTTTTGTTTTATTCAACCTGTTTGTGCTATTCAGCCATATTGCTTTACCATTAACAGTTGCCTTTTTTTTCCCCATCAAACATATTTCAGCAACAGAATTAGCCTTGGTTTTTAACACTGGCTTACCCATTTCTAGTTGGTTTGATTGTTTTGTGTTTTCATTTTTTTTATAAGGGGGAAAGGACAAGAGAGATCAAATAGACATGTGCAACTTTGACTTGAGTAAAGTAGACTGGAATTAGTTTTTGGAAAGCACTTTGAGAAGGAATAAACATCTTCGAATGCCTGAACTTATATTTACAAATCATTAGGACTAAGCTCAAGACATAATAATATATGCACACCAAAAGAACACTGACCTTGAGCCCAACACAATTCTGACCACCTATCTCAATCAGTTGGTGGTCAGTGAGAAGACCATTGCGGGCTGCAGAAGAATCTTTGACCAGGGATTTGATGCGACCATCCTTGAATACAAAGCCAATGTAGCCATTGCTGTCTTTTTGCATCGTTACAGTTCGCTCAAATGGCCTGAGATAGACATTATAAAGTAATTTATAAAGTGATTAGTCTAAATCATTTGCCCCAAGGCAGTTTATCTTGTAAAATGAAAGCAATGATGCAAGAAAAATCATAGTCGTTTATCTTCAAAAGACTTTACAAAGTTGGTATTTTTTAGGAAAAGAAAAACTTATCACCTCTTTAAATCTTTTCAATACGATGTTAAACCATGAAACTGAAATCTGTGCCTAGATTTGAAGTACACAACTATCACTTATCAGAATTGTTTGAACAGAAAGGATAAAAAATTAAATATTTATGACCCTCCTCTGCAGACCACTAAATTCAGTCTCATTTTTGCCAAACATGTACTTTTATCTATGTGCTCTTCAATTCCACGTACAGTACATTTTTAACCACTAGACTGCTATGAGGTTAAATTTGCCCCCTTTTATAAACCTCAAATAGGATCATATTTTTCGCATTGACCATTGCATGACAACTTAATGTCTACAGTTCTCCACTGGAAAAAAAAACCCGAAAGGAATACATTAACAGTATCATGGAAACATTTTCCATGAAAAATGAATATGGATGAGAGCAGATTAATATTCTCAAACTCTTCTTTAAAGTTGTTCAGAGTAGCAGCAGTCATTTCCTATAAGTTTATTTCAGCAGTCACATGTTTGAAATTCAACTAAATTTATGTTTTGGCTTTGAAAAACAACTTTGTCCTGCCTTGTCTACAAGAAAAACTTTAGACTGACCTGTCTCTAACAGCCATCTCTATACGAGCACCATCTGCCTTTTGGAGAAACTTGTGAGCTTTGTCATTATCCCAGCCTGCCACTGTTTGGCCATTGATCTGCAGGATTTGGTCTCCGAATCTCAGCCCTGCCATTGCTGCAGGGAGTCCAGTTTGAACAAATGCCACAAACAGACCCTTGAAAAAAAAATAAAAGAATAAAGTGTAACAGACCCATTGAACAGACTTTGATACAGTTACTTCTCTGCAAATGAAAGAACACTATTATTTTATGAATTATGGATTATGGTATTATGTTTACTATAAAAATAGGAGGAAAAACAAGGTATATTTTTTATTCAACTGGCAATTTGGTTTTATTGAAAGAGAGATAGGCTGAAATTAGAAAAAGTTCAAACTAGACATGAATATTTCTTAACAATTTTAAATATGTGTTAGACTGAAACAATAATTTTTATCTTTGATTCTAAAGCTTTGGACCATTCTCAGTAAAATTCCTTTTGATACCGGAACGATCAACAGCACAAAGTGTTTATCACACTTCAGCAGTTGCCTGTTTGATTTTTTGACTTATGAAGTGATTAAAAAATTGATCAAACAGATCCCAGAGAACTAAACAGTTTGTTTAGGAATAAATTCAATGAAATAATCAATAAAAAACAAATTTCAGATTTGATATTCATAAAGCTGGTTACTCTTTCTGACCAAATTTAAAAAGTGTACTTTTTGACAAGCTTTTAGACAAATAATTTTTGGAAAAATCTCAAAGAATTCTAGAAAAAAAAATATTTACAGAATTTTGATAATGTGATATCTTTTGTTTCAAATTAAATTTTCAGAATTATAGGCATCCTTATTTTTCTTTTGATTAAGATGATGCTTATACACAAATTCAAAAGTTTTATGTCTGTTACTAAAAAATTTTTATTTTTCTTTTCTTTTGCTTGGATGTGAATCAGCTTAACTGATTTGAAAAAAAATCTTACATTATTGACATGTCTGATGCGAAGACCAATTTTGCCATCCTGGTTCTTACAAACAACCACTTCCCTGATGCCCGACTTTATCTCAGCTCTAGCCAGTCCAAGGCTGTTTCCTGTAATAGGGGCTACCTGTTTCTGTCCAGAAGGGGTCTCTCTGATGCCTACTTGCATGCCCTTACATGGACAACATAGTAAAGGAAAAGACGAAAGAACTTAAAATATTTTAAATATTTTGGTTTAGACATTACAAATAATTGTTTTGCATTAGCAAGAATCGTTCTCGTGCCATACCGCTTTTTAATGCCACAAACACATAAATTTTGCACTGTTTGAGCTTAAAATCTAGAGAAAACTATTAGGAAACACTGGTAAGTATTTTAAAAAGAAAAGTAAAAGAGATTGTGAGATGCAAGATTGAGAATTCAGATCCATCTTTCACATTGATAAAATAAAGTGCTCTTTTTTCCTTTACGATCTACAGTTTAGTAATTATATCTATTAATGAAAAGAAAACATAAAGCATCAATCAGAGATTGTTTTTCTGTGTCTATCAGTACGCCCAGTATCTGGTGTTTTTATCTATTCTTCATAAGATCTAATTTAATTACTATTTAAATTTCCTACATAAGTTACATACAAAAAGATCCAGAGAAAAAAAGAAAAACAAAGAAAAATGGAAATTTACAAAATATTCTAGCTCTTTTTTACCTGTGATGGAACAATTTGCATCTCTTGTACCATTTGTGGAGTGATCTGTAGCCCCATGTAATCAGACAGAGTGGGATAAAGACTTCCACCTCCTACACTAGCAGCCTGGGGCCCAGAATATGCAGGTGGTTGGTTGCTCGAAGGATGAGGGTATTGCAATGGTGGATTTGTATTATTTGTGATGACATGTTCATGGTTGACTTGTGCCTTTGAAAAAAGAAAAATGAATGTGCATGTTTTTAAAAAAATCTGACATTGAAAAATCAGCTTGCATACTGGATAAATACAAATATAACAAATGCAAACGTATGTAAATTAAAACTCAAACAAGCCAATGCTGCATAAAGATGGAATCAAAAAAAAAAATTTTCACACTTACAGTTCTCAGCTGGTCAACGCGCATATCTTCTAAAGTTGGATACAGAGACATTGTGCTTAGCTCTTGTTTTCTTGTCTGAAATTAAAAGATGCTGCGAGAAGAAAATGAAAATGCGAGGAAAATAACATCACTTTACATTCACTGATTCATAATAATTGGAATATTTATTTTCTTTTATTAACAAATAAGATATTAACTTTTCTCATGCTAAAAGCTTTGAAAAAAAAATGCATTTTTAAAAATGACATTTGCACTCTCAGTGTTTAAATTGAAAAAAAAAAAAACAACAAACATGAAAAGCCACTGTTTCCCTTATTTCATCAGCCAAAAAAGTCCAGCTCAAAGCTCTTAATGAGTTTAATTCAGATTTCAATGTTGTTTTAAGAGAATTAACTAAGTAATTACTCTCTTTCTTGATTTGAGATACATAGATCTTGATCTTAAATCTATGGAAATGTCTCAATGTTTACAGTTTCAACAATAGGAGCCAATTATTTTTATTCAATCAATTTGAACAAACCAAAATGGATAAAAATTCCCTCAGCCTTCACATGATGAAAAAATAAAAAGGTAGATTTTTATATTTCACATCCATCTATCTTCAGCTACCAATATTAACGAAATGAAGAGCTAGAGGGCCAAGTATTAATTTAAGTAAATGGTCGCGATTAACAACATTTAACAAAAAACATATATGCACAAAATAATTTGCGATGAAGAAGAATCTAGATCTACAAATTCATTTGTTAAAAACAAAACAAAACAAGTTCCATTTCATACACACACATGGGTTTTGAAGTTTTAAAAATTTTTGTTTCCTTTTCCGTTTGAAATCAGAACTCTTGCCATTAAATGTATTCATTATTTTTTTACATTTAAGCTATGTTTATATAGAAATAGGTTAAATTTTGCTGTCATGTGACAACCACCCATTACATTTAATCTTTGGAAATACTATGGCCAAGATTATTTACTGTTTTGGACAATTTTATGTGGTGTGAACAGAAATTAGATCTAGATCTATATGCACCTAAAATCTCTTAAATAACTTTGATAATTTTTGGCTGGTCGCCCTGAAAGCGAGAGGTGCTAAAAGGGTAAAGAATCTAATCTAGATCTAGACCTAAATCTTTAGAATACTAGATATAGATCTAGACCTTTAGATTTAGTCCTAGAGTCCTAGACTAGAATTGAATAGTCCTGGCTACACAGTTAAATTTAAATTCAACAGAGGCATATGGGCATACGGCTCTTATGTAAACTTCATTTTAACTAGATAAAGAATGGGTCTAGATATCTATTTCAGATCTAATTTAGCACCACTATCCAAGTCTTCAGTTTCATTTTCTTTCAGTTTCATGCACATCACCGAGTCCAGAAATCTAGAAGCCTACGCCCTTGGTCTGGGTTCTGGTCCAAGAGACCCATTCGAAACCCTACTGTACTATTTAGGTAACACTTATGAGGTCTGATTTATTACCAACAATTATAATCCTAGGATCAACGTATCGTCGTCGAAAATTTGATTGAAATGAGCAAAATCAGTCACCGAACTTCGCTTTAGGATCTTATAACCAGGATGCTTGTTTATCGTCTGCTGACCGATCAATAATAATGCCTTGAAATCTATTTTTAGATGATAGTCGTGAGAATGTAGTGACGTAACTGGTCATATGGTTTTGACATCATCAAGGATTCTTTCAAAAGTTGAACTCGGTTCGAAAAGGAGAACAAAACTTCTGTAGGCAACGAATCAACCTTTTGACTTCAAACAAAATAAATTAAAATTTTCTTGTGGGACTTGTTTACAGTTCTTTTCTCTTCGATCAGAATTATGGGCCTTACATATTCTGCGTTCTCTTCCTCTTCCTCCACTTCCATATTGCTCAACCTCTTCCTCCACTTTCATAATGCTCTTCTCTCTCTCTCTCTCTCTCTCTCTCTCTCTCTCTCTCTCTCTCTCTCTCTCTCTCTCCC
>BLXT01007695.1:644157-657294 GCA_019648995.1 Plakobranchus ocellatus
GGAAGAACCACTGGCGATCATGGCCCTGCTCTTAAACATGCTCTCTGTTAATCTTGCGTAAGGCTGATATAATGCAGTGTTGCATTCGATTTCAAATGTTCTTGACTCTTGTGTCGGCAAATGTGTGCAGGAAATTGTAGTTGCTTCTTATGGCTTCAATTGATGATCGTTCAAAGTTACCTTCTTACAAAACAGATTCATTGGGCTTTTTCCGTCTGTGATATATCCGTATCATACCTATGTGAACCACGTATTCACTGCTTCCAATTTTCTCTCTATTTCCTTGTTTATTATCCAACATTCACTTCCAAGTTCCATAGGAAAGTACTGATCATGCATAACGTTTTCATTACTCTGGTTTTGATGTACATACTTCTGTTTTAAAAAAAGGTTTGTTATTTTTGTTTGTAATTTTGTGTCACTATTGATTTCTTCTTTGCCCGGGGTGGAGGGGGGGGGGGGGGGGGNNGGGCATGTATCTTTAGCCTTGGTTATTCTTTTTCTTACGTAGTTTATTTAGGCACCTATCATCTGATATTATCATGTAGCCAAAGTACCGGTATTTAACTTTATAACGTGTTTGATGTGTTCTCTAACAAGATTACATGTGGAGCTTGAATATTGCTTTCAGATGTCCTTGCATTCTATTTGTATTGTAATTCAAAGAAAGGCCCGAAAACCATCTGATATTATTATGTAGCCAAAGTATTTAAACTTTATAACGTGTTTGATGTTTTTTCTAACGAGATTACACGTGGCGCTTGTAGGTTTTTCTTTCAGATGACCTTGCATTCTATTTGTATTATCATTCAAAGACAGGCCTGAAATATAATTTCATGGGCATCATGCAATTCACCAAAGGCGGAGTAAGGGAGAGGGTCAAATAGACATAAAATTACTTTAAAAAGCGACGACAAATTAGGAGGGAAAAGGAAAGGGGAAGAATAAAGTTGTGTAAGAACATGCGGAGAAAGGAGAACCAATTTGATATGTGACATAAGTCATTTCTAGCTGTTTGGCTTTCGTTGTGCCGATGCGCTGGCGGGCTTGGACCTTTAGCAGAAATGTCTATTATTATTAATCATTACTGCACCAACGCCTCCCCGAAAAAGAAAGATGGGGACTGGTAAGGGAAAAAAAAAGGGGGGGGNNNGGGGGGGGAGGAAAAGGAGGAGGAGAGAGGAAGGAGGAGGAGAAAAGGAGGAGGAGGAAGAGGAGGAGAGGAAGAGGAGGAGAACGAGGAGGAGGAGGAAAAGGATTATTTTTTTTTTTATTCTAAAGACCCGCAGATGTTTAAGAAGTTGCAGTGGGGTAAGGAGGAAAAGAAGGAAAGTTCACCGCGAAGGTCTGAGGAGTCGGAATGCTCATAAATTAGTGTCCTCCCAACCCAACTCAATTCTCTAAATCTGTAATTCAAGAAAGGATAGGCTGCATCAGAAGGTGACTATTTATTGCACGAAATGAAATGATAGCCTGTGATTTTTTTTTTCTTTAATCTGTTACGGAACCTACCTAATGTATGTTAGCCAATAGAAACTGGTGCTCGCCACGGCAAATTGTTTCCCCTTGAACCCAAAAAAGAGGGAGAGCTAGTTTGGCTCTGACTCTTTAACGCTTGGTTTCAAATGCATTTGTCTTCTTCAAATTAGATTCATGTAGGGCTTTATCAATCTTTTTTCTTTTCTTTTCCTTCTTTCTTTCTCTTTTTTGTTTTTCTTCCCTTTGTTTTTGTTTTTAGTTTTTTGCTATCAATTTAATTATTAAACATGGATGTTTTATTTTAAGAGGAGGGTGCGCTAATGTGTATCGAAATTTTCATAATATTGCCAATGCCTCTTGACTAGACCTAGTATCTACAAAGATAGATAAGTTTAGATTATAGATCTTTCGTGAGGTCTACTACATAGTTTTAAAAAAAAATCCGATTTTTTAGATCCAGCCTCATTATGTGATATACAAACTTCTAATGCAGAAAACAACGAGAACATTTTGTTTATTAACAGATCATTAGCTGGTTAAAGCTGCAGGTTTCAAATTTTATACATTCTTCAGTCGTTGGGAAATGTCACTTCTCCTTTTTTTTTAACTAGGTTCGCGCAAAGATCCCGATTAGACAGTTATTTTTAAAAAATGGAGGTTTTTTTTTGTTTTTTGTTGTTGTTTTTTTCTAAACATTATACAAAATAGAATAGGTCCATATCATATTGATGTTCAAAGCTGTAGCAGCGGTTCAGGCCTTTAAAGTGTGAACAAGTTTGTACAGATTGTCCAAAAACTCCATTTTTTTATTATTAAAGTGTATTATTATTATTATTATTATTATTATTATTATTATTATTATTATTATTATTATTATTATTATTATTATTATTATTATAGTTATTATTATCATCATTACTATCAGTATATTTTTTATTACAAGTATTATTTTTATTCCATTTTTGTTGTTGTTGTTGTTGTTGCTGTTGTTGTTGTTGTTGTTGTTGTTGTTGTTGTTGTTGTTGTTGTTGTTGTTGTTGTTGTTGTTGTTGTTGTTGTTGTTGTCGCTATTGTTTTGTTTGTTTGTTTTGTTGGTATTTTTTTTTTAATTCAGTAACGAACAGAGCCTTGAAAAACGCCCACTACTTTCCAAAATGACAATAATATAAATAAATCTATAACAATATAATTTGTTAAAGAAATTGCGTTTATATGAAACACAGATCACAGATTATAATAATCTACATGTAGACCTCTTCAAAAACTAAAATTTAGAAATAAATCTCCTGTCTTACAACACCTGTGAAAAATTTATTGATTATAATAATTGTAAAAACAACCCACTGTGCAGCATATTTTGTTCTAAATGTTGCTATCTAATTTCTAAAATGCTCTGAAAAATACGTTGATTGAGATCTTTTTAATAAACCGGTTATGGAGTTAATGTTGGTCTTTATTCCGGGTATTGAAAAAAATTTGATCGCATTTGAGCAGGCTCCTTCTCTTCGGTCAAACTCACTTGCATAGCCTATAACAATAAAAATTAATAAAACGAGGTATTGAATTGATGATAAATCTAGATTGTAAACTGCATTTCTTAATCTATACGTACATTTCTTGATATCATTTCGCAGTAGGTCTATTTCAGTAGAACCACAGATACAATATGTGAAATCTCTTACCTCTTAGTACTCTTAATTTTTCTTATTTAAATGACAATGGGTTGACACTGAAAAACATGGCTCATCGTGCGAAAACTCTCTGTAGAATTAGAATGTATTAGCCTTCTTAGCCTTCCATGCCTTTCTTAATCTTTCTTTAAGTCAACGTAGCATATTTTCATTCTATTCTGTAACTGTTTACTCGCAAATCACATTTTACAATACAAAAATTATGCACGTATTTTCTGAATGAAAATTTAAAAAAAGATTATCTGCTTCTTCCCGACATATTCTATGATTAGCTTTACGTTTCCAATGGAACCGAGTCCCTCTTTTGGGAAGCCGATTCAAGGGCATTAACAGCGCCGCACGAATATCTATCGCACTTGAAATGCCAGGGCGTGCATCTACCATCTAGTCACCGGTCGAGAGAAACGAAAAGAGAAGCAGAACAGATTATCCATGCGCTTGACATAGCTATCTGCAGCCTTTATCTTTCAAAAGGTCTTTGATAAATTAGAAGATGCTTAACTTTTACTAATCATTAATAGGAGGTAGGCCCCTAATGGAGGAGGTTTCAGAACTAAACCTGAGGGTACACAAAGACAGTACGAAGATGAGTAGGTTTGGTGTGGTTTTTGTATTTAGCCATTCCATAACAAGATGATCTCAGGCTTTCAGGTCCCCCATCAAGCCAGGGCATCATTGGAGAAGCTCAAACCCGCGTCAGAAGGGTCCTTGTAGATCTCAGGGCGGACTTACTAGTTACTGTGCCATCGACGCCCAGAAGATTAGAGGGTCATGTAACATATGATAAAAAGTTTAGATTGATACATTAACTTGATTTGAAGAACGCGTAATTCACACCCGTTTTCTTAAAAACAGTTCTTAAATTGTAGATGCACTTGTTCATCACTAAGGTAAGAAAAATATTCTGAAGACATGAGGTTCATTTTCAGCTTTGATATTTCTAATGAAAAAACAAAAAGGCCCCGAAGAAAAAGGCCATGCCATTAAAGTTTTAACAGTTTTTTAGAAGATTGAAGCTGGCCCTTTTCTTGGCTTGACCGGGTTCTATTAGGTTCGGGTTTTCATCGACCAGATAATTTATTTTTTTGGCATATTTTTTTAATGGGCAACGTTCACCTTACAATACAATTGAAAAATAATCATAAGAACAGTGAAATATAAAGTTAAGGTTTGTTTATAACGCCAATAATTTAGCACTTGTTTTCATACTAGCCACAAAATAATGCACTTATGTGAAGATTAAAATCTCTTTGAGAAATAAAATAATGAACCGGTCAAGGCTAACTTGACCTAAGCATGGACAAATTCTGGCACACGTCTAAGCTCTAGGACTTTTATGACCCAAACCGGAAGTGGATATGATTGAAAATGGCTGATGCTGCTATCAAAACAGAAGATTCTGATTCCCCCCAATTTGGAAGACAAAGGTGTAATAGCGACCCAAAGCCTTCAATAGATACACTGCCCTCGTTTGTGGGAGCAGTTTCAGGTAATATTAATTTAGATGTAGCTTCATATAATCTTTTCTAGTTCCAAATACCTTGTAGGCATAGCCTGATGGTTTCAAACGTAGACCTAACAGATCTGCCAACCATTGCTGATTTCAGTGGTTAGATCCACTAGATCTAGATTTAGATCAGATCATAATATAGTTATTACTGAAATAAAGAGCCAATTGCTGAAGCACTGAAACTCATCTTGTCTATTAAAAATCACAGAATTAACATGTCCTGTATAAATGCCAAATATTGACCACTAAAGTACAATATTAGGTGGGTAGGATAGGGGGCCTAGGCCGAAGACTGAGATAACAAGACTAGAAACAAGCTGCTTTTCGCGACTAGCTGCCAAGCGCCGTAAACAAACCATGATCTCAGGCTTTCAGGCCGTAAACAAACCATATTGCCTGTTAAGATTTGACAATTTTACCACTTTCTTTATGCTGCACTTTTTAGTATAGGCGCAAATAAATTGCAAAATCCTCTTTGTCAGTGGCATTACTGTTCAGCAATAAATTTTAACAATATTAAAAAGAGTCAACCAGATTTATCTTTTCACCACTTCTCCAAAGGCCCAGAGTTGTACTTGAAAGAGTTCCTTTGTTTTTCTTTTATATATAGACTGAGTAATTCAAGGTTTAGTGGCTAGAATAATATTAATAATAAAAAAATTCCTCCATCAAGGGCGGGAAGTGTTAAAACTGGTCACATGCTTCCTGTTTACCGTGATTCATTGCCAGTCGCGACAGCCTAGTGCAACCAATATGGAGTGATGTCACCGTTTCCTCTCTTTATTTTCTACTCCTCTTTGACCTAGGCCTAATGAAGACCAAGATTAGATAACTGCAAAACAAAAGATAGCGTTTCAACAAAATTATTTTGTTGAAACGCCAACTTTAGCAGTTATGGGTTTTGGAAAAGGAAAGACTTCTGATTATGCACTCATGGCCATATTTTGATTATAATGACGTAATAAAGACAATTTTAGTCAACTGTTGGAAACTAGATCTAGGCCTATGGGTACTCCATTGGAAGTCCTGCCCCCACAAATTTTGGTGATTTTTAACCCTAGACGGTAAACAGACCAACCTGTTAAACACGCAATTCCCAACTGAGTGAAGCGCTAGCCCCTCTTCTGGTACCAAACCCCGCCAACTGAGAGAAGCGTAGGCCCAACTTGTTAAACCCAGGCCTAGGCCATGTTTCAATGGATATATTTCAACCTTATATATACAGAAAATCATGATGTAAACTGACTAGGTCATATTAAGATTGCTACTTATCTCCAAGTTCCAAAAATTATTTTTCCTCATCTGCTAAGCTTACATAGAACTATAACTGGATCAAAGTTGTCGGTAACAAAAATAACTGTACATGCTCAGTTTTATTCCTTGTATTTTTTTCTTGGTTATATGGCTTTAAAGAATACAAAAAGAACATGAATTTCACATAACTTTGAAAACGACAACATACACAGATAGAGATAGATCTTAGCTTTCCAAAAATGTATAGTTTTACGTATATTTTGACTTTATCGCAGGCAAAAAACTTAAAATCCCGATACAGACTGTATTTTCCACGTGGTTCGCTGCCACGCCCGCGGTATGTAAACAAACACTCGTGGCAACGAGGCACTGGGGGCGGTCACAGGAAGTGACCTAGTTAGCTCTTAGAAAGTTAAGATGTTAATGCTCAACTCACTCTTGTATAAAAATGTACCTTTTTCTTTAAGTTTTTTATAGCACTATTAAGGTGAATATGTGTAGGTCCAGGTCGTTCCTGTTGCAATTAAAAACTTGTTGGGATGTTATTTGATGAAAAAAAAATCATGAAGTGACATGCCTCATTATGTATTAGTTAATAAGTAGCCGTGCAAGTTCTACATCTAGCTGAAAGTTCATGGATGTGAAATTAAAAAAAATATCCAAACAATTACTATCTCCATGATTCTGAATTACAATAGAAACCGCTTGTTTGTGATTTTTACTTAAAAGTCTAGGCGTCACGTCCACAATAAAATGCTTTGTAAATTACATTAGAAATTAATAGAAAATTGATTTAGGGGAGAGATTTCGTTTTTTAAATATTATTTGGCAAAATAAATCAAACGAAAGTATGTCTTTTTTTCCCTTAATAAGCACAGTATTTAGTCTTGGGCCCTTAGCTTTGCAATATATTTCATTAAAGAATCCATATCAGCTCTTTTATCCAAACAATCTATTCAAGATTTTTCAATACAATAGGCTTCAGTATTTTGACAAGCATTTTTTGTAATGAAGCTCATATGGGGAAGAATAAGACGCTTGTAAACATGTAACAATTGAGGCCCAGAAAATATAGGTGTCTCTCACTCTTTGCAGAGATAGGTATATTCAGCTATCTCTATGAAAATCCTTGAAAATGTTACAATACTAGCAATTAGCTAGAGGGAAGCATTGTAACATACAGTGCATGTATTTCAGATGGTTTTGTCTCCATGTCAGTCAGCATATCATAATTTTGGAATAAGATTATTGTATTAAAAAAACTGTATTAACATCTGACAGCACAAAATGATTTCAAACTAAGTAGACACATTTCTGATAATTCTTTACATGCTATCCAGTTCATCAAGCTTAAGTTGTTGCAAATGAGTACCGTACTAATACTAGTACTTCTGGACATATATTGATGATTTCTATTCAAGCAATCAGTTCCAGTTAGTAGTACTAAATTTATCTTTTGAAGCCTTTAGATGACTTCAGTGTTATAAATTAAAAAAAAAAAATTCTACATTGATCTCAAGTTGAGCCTGTGACCAGAGCTCAGGCCTGACAAGGACCTGAAGGCCTGAGTTCAACCTAGTTGTGAACAGGCCAAATGCACAATTTATAAAAAATAAAATTTCATTGATCGCAAATCACAACATAATTAAAGGCTTGCGTTAAAAGCATTAAATTAAAATTCAAACAGTATACTTAGAAATGAGATAATTTCAAATTTATTTCATTTAAGGGAACAAAAATAGAATAAAACTTGGAGTCAATTAAAATGTGATTCGTCAGTAAACTAAAATATTGAGAATTTCTTGGATGGACTGGAGGGACAAAAGCGGTATATATGCATTGAAAGAGAGAGAATTATTTGATAAAAACTTTAGGTGTTTGTCTTTTTTATATGTCAACTTGCATTACATAAGACAAAAAGAAGTGAACATTGTTTGAAATTTTGGATGCTATAAAAGGCTGACCTTCAACAGACAGGTTGGTGCCTCTGTAAAGTATACAACTTACAACTGCAGCGATTTTTTTAGTTTAAAAACTAGCCTCAAAGTAATGATAGGAATCAAATTAATAGCACTTTGGCTTTGTGAATATATGTTTAATCACCTTTCATCATTTCTTTTTTTTTTTTCCCACATGACTTACTTTTATATCCCATTGGATCAGAGCATTGCAGCAAACCTGTACAGCAACATGAATAAAAAAAAAAATAAAGTTTCATAATCATATCCTGTCAGAGTAGGCAAAATTGAGATCAGCAGCCTGAAATGAATCATTGAATGAAGCCATTGAGATGAAATTTAAATTTAATGTAATTAGATGGAACCGAATGTTTACTTGCAATTAATAGGCGCAATGTTGGCTTAATGCTTTTCGCTGCTCTAGAGTGAACTTCCTTATTTTATTAAATTCATTTTCTTTATACTTTACCCCATCTTAAGGGTATACTTCTGTGATGTAAGCATATTTTTTTTTCTTTTCAAAAGGGGTTAAGTTATTCAATGCTGAATTTTTGGTTCAGTCAGTATCATTTGTTGCCATCTTCAGGTTTTTTCTGCACTTTTATCTATTGTTTTCCAAACTAAATGTATTTGTACAATAAATATGTAACTTTGGTTCAACTGAAAAAAAAAAGATAACAAATCAACAAGTTTGATCTTATATTCTTAATTTGTTACCACCAATGTGTGATTTTCTAATAAAGCAAGTTCATTGCTTTCACCAAAAGAATTTGCTGCGCATGAACTGCTTAGGCAATTTGTGATCATCCATTTGGATCATGTCATTAACAGAAAGTTCTCCTTTAAGAACCATGTCTATGAAGCTTGCTGTTTTCAAATATCTAAAGATTTTTCAGCGAATAGTCTCAATGTATCGTGGCTTCTCATATTTATGTCATTTCTGCTGCTTTGTTCAAGTGTCTTAACATTAATGACAGAGATAAGCAAATGTTTCTCATAGTCATAGTCCAGGGACTACATGTATTAATTTATGGATTTGGATTTTGAAGTACATTTGCAGTGCATTATTGTTTGATGACTTATTGTGTGGCTCGGTATCAAAGGAGATCCTAAAGATTTAAAGTGGTATATTTCAACACAGGTCACATTTTCATTGATCCTCTTTAAATCCATCCTCTTTGATGAGAGAAAACTGATGGTAGATATTTTTAGTCCTGCAGGTTTGAACAAGTACAACTTTAAGAAACAAAAACACTTTAAGAAACAACCAACATTCAACCAAGAGGTTTGTACAGTGGCCCACTAGATCCGCACTAGATTTAAATATATCTTTTTTTTCTCATTCTGGGCTTATGAGTCAGCAATGACGCCTTAATCATTGTGTAATTTCAACAAGCACAATATATTAGGAAGTGTCATTTGAAAGGTTATTTTTTTTTTCATCTAGTTTTTCTTCTTTTTTTCTTTTTCTACTTATGGTTCTCTTAAATAATATTGTGTCTGTCTTTCAGAGGGACCCAAAGGGGATAGTTCATTCATAACATCGGGATCTGCAACCACGCCTCGTCCAGTCAAATTCTCTAAAGGTGGTGAGTACAAGAATATATCCTCCTTGCTTGAGTGGTGTGTAGTTCTGCTTAAGTACATTTTGCTACTTTTATGTTATAGGCCCTTTGCTTTATAGCTGTTAGTATCTTAAAAGGCTACTGCATATATAGATATACCTAGACATATGCTTTTATTGTCTTAACTTGAAAGAGAATTTTCTTCATCTAGTTTTTCTTCTTTTTGTCTTCTAAAAAGGGCCATTAACTCGAAATTGAGATTTCGTGTTCGTGTTTTGCCCCTTGACTTTAGATGAAGAAAAACTGACCCTCTCCATTGAAATTAAAGTAACAGTTCATCAATTCATGTGCAATTAAAAAAAAAGGGGCCAAAATAAGAAAATTACATAAATATATACAAATCTGAGTTCATGCTAATCAAATAACTACAGATGGACATTCATGTCATTCCAGGATGCTAATAATTGAATGTAGTACATTTTTAATTTTACAACCATGTTTTCATATGAGAAAATGAGATTTGAGTTACATTGATAAGAAAAGAACTATTTTTTGACTCGTAAAAAATATTTATTATAAATATCAATATAGCTTTCACGTTTATGCTATTTTGAAAATTACTGATCATGGTTGGAACATGGCTATATCTGTAAAATTCGGGGTTTCAATTTTCTTCTATAATAATTTGTGAATTTTATGATAAATCACTGGTATGTGTTTTCCATTTTCATTTAGCTCAAAAGTTGGAGAATCTAAATTTGCTTTACATAGCATTCACCTTATTGCAAGAGAGGTGCAATGTTTTCGTCCTGAATAAAATGTAATTTTTTTCTTTTCTTTTTTTTTTTTTTTTTTTTGTTTGTTTCTATTCTATCGGAGCATTACCGTTTTTATGTGTAGATATTTGCAGCTAGATATCATCACAATGAAATATAAATTGCCTAAATACATTTGTTTTGGAAACTGCTTGTGTGAAATTTTTGGTAAAGGAGTCTGCAGTCCTTTATGTACTGGGGTAAAAACACTTTATATGACAAATGTAGACACTTTATATAGACACAGATTGAGGTGTGAGTATTGTTTGTATTTATTGTTGCACATATGTGGCACTCACATGCCAATTGTTCAACTCCATAATGTGATGTTTGTGACCAACTGAAATTGTTTTGCTTGGATATAGAGACTGAAATTTCATGACTTGACCCACAGTGCACATTTCTCCTCACACTTTCACCTTGCATTTGAACTGAAGGTAAAAATGAACTATAAAATCTTTGAAGCACCAGCCACGAATCTCCTGTGATTGTTTTTGCCTCTGTTGATATCAGTGTAGCCCTTTAGCCCAGCATGCCACTGTTTGTGAAGAAATGTTTGAAATAGTCACGATTGAAGAAGGAAAAGACAAACTATAACTAAAACTTGTGATGAATCAAGGGAAAAAAATTTGCTGCGCAGGAAAATTAAATTTAAATTTTTTTGGGTAAGTCTCTCCGTGTACTATAAAATTGTCAGCATTGCTAGCATGGTGGTGGAGTCAACATACTTGTCCTCAAATTTGAAGTGGGTTGAAAACCTGTCACTGGTGCCTGACCTGACTTGCTGACTTCTGCATCTCATCGAAGTCTTCCGACAGGGAAGCCTTGGCTGCCTCTCCTAGTATTCTGACATCTTGCTCCCTAGTGTCTCTTTTGGGTGATATGCCTTCATTTGACGTCTTGTTTGTCCGGTAGTAAAAGAAACCAAGCTTCAACAGTATTATAAAAATAAATCAAACGATTGGTCAAATCGTTATGTGTAGCTGTAGGCGTGCCAGGCACACATTATGTAATTTAATGATATGTTATTTTTTTATTACTTAAGTTTATTATGATGTGCATTTCACTTTTCAGTTTTTCAAAGACATGTATGTGTGTGTTGTAAGCTTTTTATGCCTTTGCAAACCTGAGATGTCTTCGAGACATGAATTGCAGTTTCGTTATTCTTTTGAAGACTAAAGTCAAAGGGGAGTAAATTGTAATGTTCTGACTGAATATACCGTTGTCATGCATTGTTCTTTCAGCAAAACGGCAAAAAAAAAATATGCACATTATCCATATTGTAGGGATATTTAGAGATAGGATAATCTATATGTTAAAAGAGGCTATTTTGACATTACTTTAATGAGGCTTTAAAAATATTTATTTTTTCATCTGTAAATCATTATATTAAGGTAACTTGTGTGACACCTTGTAAGAGACCAGTTTTCCAAAGGCTATTTAGTTGCCCTTCTCCATGTATCCACTCTCTCAAATGCCCCAGTTCCGTTATTCCTTCCCCTCTCGTTTCCCTCCATTAAAGTTATTACTTGTTTAAAGAAGTTCAGTGTGAACTTAGAACTGACTGGCAACCATTATTGAGTTGAGAAACTTATTCACTGAAAAAAAAGGCCCGCAATTACTTGAATTAGAAAGAAACCAATGAAAGCGATAGCGGGGATTTAAATGAAATGCATGTTAGAACCAAAATCAACTACCATAATTATTATGTCCAGCTAAAAGACAGGCATTTCTCAAACTTTCTCATACACAAAATTTTGTGATGCAAGTGATCATTTCCGTGTGATTTTTTCTTGTAGATTATATCCGGATAAAGAAAAAAAAATCACAGAATATGGAGGTCATAGATATCGAAAACAGATATAAAGTTATACCTGTGTTCATCCATATAGACATTATTGAAGTGCTATCTCTGTTGGATTCATATAGCACAGTATCATTGAATGCGAGGGTTCTGCTTTACTGCTTTTTGATTATGTACTTTACGGATACCGGTTAAGTGATTTAAAAAAGTTGAGAATGGACAAAGGAATAGCATATATATATCAAGGCGGGGAGGGGGAAAGAGAGAAAGAGAGAGAGAGAGAGAGAGAGAGACTGGCGTTATTGTTAAATGCATGTAACAAGTATGATATTGATAGCCTTGAGCCCTTGCCTTTGGTCATTTGATATCAGAGATAGTATGTAACAATGAAAGGTGAATCACCCGAGTATGCGTCATCACAATCAGGTACGTAGGCAACACACACTGTGACTTGGGTGAGGCAGGATCTTGACGTGCCGCTGGCTTTTTAGCATTAGACAAACTCTAATTAAGCCGCAGTAGGTTAATATTGTAACACATAACAATGAGTGTCATCTGGCTGGCGGATTAAAGATAAGCCAATAGCCTTGTCGTCTCCCAAGTCTATAGCCTGTAGCTTGGATGGTGATCCTATGAATAGCGTTATTCCCAAAGCGGCTATTAACTCTCGCAAGCAACATATTTCAGCTTATACTGTAAAACATCTGTGGGGAAGAATGTAAGGAGAGGCTGAGAATGTCATCAGTCAAGTCATTATTCTATCACTCATATCGTTCGATCTGATGACATACGTGTTTATTTGCTTGGTCGGGCCCCGGGGGGGACCACCTTTTGCAGCAAGTAGTTACACTAATTCTGAGAAGCCGGTTGAAATTTCTATTGTTATTAAGATCATCATTCAAATGTTCACACATCTACCTCATACGGAGCCTTATTATGAGCTTAGAAAAGATGTTGCAGTGGAGCAAAAGAAAGTGCTTCGATAGAGCACTTAAATATATATATATATAAGATATATATACATATTATATATACTGGTATATATATATATATATATATAT
>BLXT01007695.1:726318-749360 GCA_019648995.1 Plakobranchus ocellatus
AAAAATTTAAAAAAAAAAAAAAAAAAAAAGCTTAGCTTTTCTGACCATATTTATGTTTCATTACAACAAAATCAGATGTGCAGCACTTCAAGTCAACAAGGAGACAGCTTTGGTAAATCCTTTCTTGTAAATCCAAATTGTTCTTTCAACAAGATTAAAATTTAATGTGAAGGCTACTCCATTATGTGCCTTTCATTTCATCACTGACATGCATGACTGAATCTTATTTACATTATATCTATTACGATCTTCTACCAAACAAAATGTTCACCAAAATTCAAAGAAAATCCTGCAGTTTTAGATGTTATTTTAATTGTGGTGCATTTCGCAGTGAAAAAAATCCACACTATTTTCCGAGAAAAATTTCTCCTTTTGTGATGACAATATACATTTTATTTCTGTCAATAGCTTCTTGCTAAAAAGGGGACTTCACAATTTATACAAATTGTAGATAAATAAATAGTTCATAGGCTGCTCAAATCTAGTAGTTGGAATAGAAATTTAGCAGATATTTTGAAGCTTCAACAAAACACTTCCAATGAGTCAGATGTAAACAATAATGGTTGCGAGAAATATGCAGGTGAAGAAATGAGGAGCTGATTTTAAAAATTATATTAGAAAAAGAAACACTGCTGTATTTTATGACTCAGTTGAGAATTTTATTAATTTTTAGCCATTGCAAAGGTATCAGACTCATTTGAAGTGGTTGTGAGGGGACAGTATTTAAAGCATTTTGTTATCTTTGCTGCAAGATTATTCATCATAACATAAATAAATATTCTATTTTCACAACCACTTGATAATAAATTATATCCAAATTCTTATAATCGTTTACTTGTAGCATTCAAAGGATAAATTTTCTTCAAGATAAAATCAAATTGCATACTAAACTCTTGCTGGGTAGCTGACACCATTTGATACCAATTTTTTTTTAGAAAGTAATGTCGGTTTTGTGGTGAGCTTAACACTCTTCTTTTGATACAGGCTTCTATTATCCCTGCCCTCTTTTGCATTAGCATGGTTGCGTTACAAAAGGAACAAAACATGTTCACTCAACAAGATAAAGATTTTAAAATCATGAATACACCTGCAAGATATGTAGATGCACTATTTCAATGTTTTATTGCAAAAAAAAAAAAGTTTGAAAATGTACATTTTTTACAAAAAAAAAAACAAAACAAACCCACACACACACACTAAACTCTTATTTTTTTTTTTGAAACAATGTGATAGTATTCACACAACAAAGGAAGATAAAAAATATATTATTATTACTATTATTAACATCTTTGTCTCACAATGGTTTGAATAACAATATAAAAAGAAAAGAATGGTGAAAAAATTGTGAAAAATTACATTTCTTGATTTAAAAAACAAATACATGTACTTACATCAATAACATGGACTTAAAAGTAAAGGAACCTTAAGGACCAAAGCCATATATGTATGACTATTGTTGACTACATCTTAAAAATGTGCTACAATTGCTGCTTTTTATTGTGTCAGGCAAATTGTAAAAGGCTGTTCAAATCTAAAAGTAAATTTATGTATACATTGCATCACCATTTGCAACTCCCTCCAATTCATAGTGGAATCAATTCAATTCCAAGGTATTTTAGAAAAACCAGTCGCCTTGAATTGTCCAAAACAAGACAATGTGTAAGTGAGCAAATAAAACCAAACCCCTAACTAAAAGTATTTGCATTACTTTATCTTAAAGATTTTTTTAAGTGGTAAGAAAAATGCCCTTTTGGGAGATTTTCATTTTTTATGTTGCAAACTCCTTGCTAGGTCTCGGCAGAGAGGACATAATGTTTCACTTTCAGTTTTTTTTTTAAACACATGCTTTATATCCAAGAAATATTGAGATAGATGAGGAAAATATGAAGAAAAAAAAATGTTTTAACAAACCAAAGAAAAGAAAAAAAAAAATGCTAACAACAACTTTGGCTTATCAGAGTTTGCCTTTTGAGATTTCCACCAAAGCATTTACTAGACGTTTTTCCAAGAGAGTGTTATACTAAAACTAAACCAAACTGAATGAAAATGATGCAAGATAAATTACCTAGAACTAATTGCAGTCTTATTAAAAGCATTTGGCAAATCCAGATAAAGCAACTTTTCCTTTCATAATTAATTGGCATAAAATGAAATTAAGTGAAACCAAGAATTAGCCACACTTTAAGTCATGTAACCACAAGGTATGTGTTTACAGCAATGTTGAACACTTCCTCACTTCTGGGCTCTGGATGAAATAATTTAGATGACTCATGTTATGCCTTTGGATGAGATACCATCTTAACTATGATTTTGCTGAGTAAACCTGCAGGGTGGGAGTAAAATTTTCTTTAACAGAAAAAACAGTCTGAATGTTTACAGTTGCAACTCATCCTCTGCAATAATTTGTAAAAAGCACAAAGAACCAACTAGTGCTATCAAATCTGGGTGCCTCTGCATTCCATCTAACTGGGTGAGAAAAATACTCAAGGGCTAAATAATCAACTTCAATACCATCAAATATGTAATGTTACAAAGAAAAATGAAATGGCATTTAGCTGTTATGGGGCAAGTATTAAAGATTCATGTTGACAAGATCCAAATCTTGATGAGCCCTAACTTACACAATTTCGCTAAAGCTGCATCCCTCTTAAATAGAACTTTCAGATGTGGCAAGGGAATACTGAACCTTACTTAGAGCATAAGAAACATCTCTGAAAGTATCTGTTAATCTATTATCCTCACCCTGGAAGTTTCATACATTTTTTCCAACTTTATACTTAAAATTTGTTATGGTATACCATGTCCAGGCTGGTTAAGCCACAGTAAGCAGAGAAAAACACTAAACTTTGCACAAGACTTCAGAAATATGACGATGTAAGGACCGACGAGACCTTTGAACCATACATTCTATGACCAACACATATGTCAAAATTTATCTATCTAACCATTAGCACCTTTTTAAATTTAAACAATAAATAAAATTTACTTATATGCAATTAGATGCAAACTGCATTTAGGGACATTGCCAGCTGCCTTATGAAATAATTTAGTTTATTTACATGTCATCCTTAAGACTACCAATGCTTAGTAACATTCAAAACAAAATATATTAGAAAAACTATACAAATAACATTTTAAGGATGAATATGTATGGAGTCACAGTAAATAAAATGAAAACCAAAAGCAGTTAGTTAACATACCTTTGTAATATGACTATTAATAAATTCCCCAAACATTTTGCTGCATATACCAGGTACACCTGGTATTGCTAGAATAATCGTTTAAAGCTTAGAAATAGAAAGGGAGAAGCAAAATCCATTTTTTCACCAAAAATTTTCTAAAA
The DNA here is from genome assembly GCA_019648995.1 of Plakobranchus ocellatus. NCBI lineage: Eukaryota > Metazoa > Mollusca > Gastropoda > Plakobranchidae > Plakobranchus > Plakobranchus ocellatus. The sequence goes on from BLXT01007695.1 coordinate 729,662, forward strand.
AATCAAAACTACTTATCCCATCATTGGGCTCTTTTCTCAACTCATATACATAAATACTACATGCACACTGACAGTGCACTACAATCCCATGAAGTTTTTAATTTGAGAAATTTGTGACTTACAATTACATTACAACGGATATAAAAAAAACCACTTTGTCAAATTAGCAACAGGGTATGCTAATCAAAGACATTAAACAATTGTCTGTAGTCTGCAGTCAAATTATGCTGCATATAAATTATTTACATTTGTTGCTGTCATGTTGGCTCTACCTCAGTACGAGCATCTTGTAGTTCACCTTCTTCTTCAACCGCCGGCCTTCTTGGTTTAATGGGAGCATCTCTTCTTGGTCATACTTACTGTCAGTGGCCTCTGACTGGAAATCCGAAACACATTAAGTCAAAAGATTTGAAAAATAATGAAACATCAACTTTTGCAATTTCTACCTTTTCACAACTGCTGCACAACAACTCTATGCAGGTCTTCTAGGTTTACTTAAAAAAAAAAAAAAAAAAAAAAAAAAAAAAAAAAAAAAAGAAACATGAGCCACTTAAATACAAAATCTTTGAAAACCTCATCCGGAAATGTGAGGAAAAAGAATCAATATCTAACTTAACTCTTCATACTAGTTGCAATATGTTTTTCTTTTTCATTAAATGCAGGCTTGCCTTTATTGAAGAAAAAAAAAACCAACAGCCAACGCATCACAAATATGTTGACATAAGCTCTAAGAGATCTGACACTCAGCTAGTATGGAATTTTATATGGCAACAAAAAGGGGAAGAAAAATATAAGTGCACACAGAAAAATACCACTTTGACTTCTGTATCTCACTAAACTAAAATACAAAAACAAGAGATGACTTGCTTTTTTTCATTTGCAAGTAACATATCTTGATTAACACTGCTATTACATGTGAAAATGCTCTGTTTTTTTTAACCCTTTAAAGCCCATAAAGCTGATTTATCAGCCATAAACTATTGTCACTAATGAAAACAAATATAAAAAAGAAAAACCCATAAAGAAAGAAGAGAAAAAAGACAAAAGTTACATACCATTCTGTTTCTGATGTGCCTGGGAATTTCTTCAGATTGAGACCAAAGTTCCTCCCTACGAGCTTGATATTGAGAATTGTCCTCAAATTCCATCTGCCATATAAAACAAGAACAAAAAATCCTCAACAAAAATATTGGTTTCTTTCTTCACATTTCACACAGAATAATTATTGAGATAATCCTACCAATATTTTAATTTATGATCTTTAAATGTGCAAAAAGCTTTTATGTGTTAATGCCACGCCTTTACTTATGACATTTTTATATTAAAAAAAACAACAACATTCATTCCTATTTCAATAATGAAAAAACAAAAAAAGGAAAATAGGAAATCCTTTGCCATTTTTATAAAAAAAATGGATCTATAGCTTTGTATTGCAACTGTAGCGATTAAAAAGCAATGCTGATGACTGGTTTTTAACATTCTTGGTTGATATTAAGGCAAACCGCATTTTGCATTCACTTTTTGAAGAAAAACAGAAAGAAAAAAATTTGCTGATATATTACCATGAAAAAAAAAAAATTGAACTCAAAAGCCATTGAACCTTGAAAGATCTTACTCTACTCCCATAAAAACTAAAAAGTCACACCAAATATGGTGCATATCCTCACCGTATACACATCTTGTATATTAATTTTCCTAAAGGTTGCACCATATAAGCGTCCATCAGTCCAACGAACATAAATATGTTCTCCCTTTGCAGGCGGCCCTTCTTCTACACAATTTTTTCCCTATGAAGGTGTAAAAAAAAAAAAAAGGTTAGCACAAAACCAGATTCTGCAAAGCAAAAAAAAATGAGAAATACATTAGTGGACAATGACACATCAATGCACAACACACCCAAGGAGGAAACAAAGACCTTGATGGTAAATAAAAAAATATAAATGAAAAACTCACCACAATATCGCTGGGCAACAGATCCTCACTAAAAGACCCATCATCAAAATCGACCTCATAGAGTCGTTTTCTTGTAACTTCCACAACCTCAGCCCAGTAAAATCGTCTGTTCACTTTGTGCTTTGCCAGAGCTGTGTCTCCTACATTCAGATCACATAGTTCCTCTGGTCGTCTGATCGCCAGGTCTTGCTTGCCATGGCCTCCATCATTATGTCGCAAGCAAGCTATATGGATGGGCCATGGCCAGTCGCCTGCTTGGAAGACAGCTCCTGCAGCTAGGCCACATGTGACATGAAAGGAGCGGAAACAACGCCCAAATGAGCACTGAACACAAGCCGTCCGCAGTGGGTTTAACTGAGACAGGGGTGCACACAATTCACACTTCTGGAAAAGGAAAGATGACAAATATGCAAAAGTACAGTTAAGAAATTTATGTGCAGCCCATCATATACGATTAAAAAAAAAAAAGAATGCCACATTAGGAAAAAAAAATTATGTATGAGGACCATTTTCAATAAAAGTTTACAAAGTTGTTGGCAATATTATGCCTTTTAAAAAGGCTGACAGTTACAAAGAAACTTTTTCATGAGGAATACTTTACCTCCTTGTACATAGACGGATCAGTGAAAACTCATTTTTCATTACTTGACAGAGTCAAAGTAGTCCTAAACTTTTTTCTGGTTTAGTAATTAATATCTATGTAATGAAAATTTTGATTCACGGTAAAATTTGACTTATAATTCAATTTTCACATTCCCTCAAAGTTTCTATTAGCCATTTATAGTCATAAGAAAAAAAGTTTAAAAGGCAAAAGAGCAATGTTAAAATACCCATTTTCAACAGTTCCTTACACCAGAAACCAACAACTTAGATTTAAAATTGTCCTTCTTACCAGCTTGTAGCGCTCAGGTGCAATAGGTGTGATATCTATAGGAGAACGGTCCTTTACGTTTACAAAAGAAACCTCTTTAATGGCCAGAGAGCAAACAATGTGAGCCCAGCCTCCACTTGTGGTTGGCTTAAGAGCTCCGCCTCTCAGACAACACAAGGAACACACCTGAAAATGAAGAGTGCAAACCATTACAGTTAAAACAAATGCAAACTGCATACTTTCAAACCATACTTACTTGAAAAATCATGACAAAACTTGTTAGTTTCTTTTTCCAAAATATGATTTTACAGCAATGCCATCATAAAGTCGAAGTGGAAATGGTCAATCTGCATCTTGTTCTATAATTTTAAGTGAACCAAGTAGAGTATCATGAAAAAAATCGATGTGCCTACAATTATTGTATGTCTTGGTTTTTACTGCAATAATTATAATGTGCATTTTCAGGCAATTCTTAGCAAATAAAAAATGCCAATTACATGTGCCAATAACTAGAAAAACAAAAGTTCAATAAAGACAGTTGGACCAGTGCTTACACTTACAGAGGTTTCCTCCGTAAAATTCTGACAGGACATGCAAATCCATTCTTCTGATTTTGTGAGCAATTGTTCTCCGTAACAGCCTAAAAAAATAAAAAAAAATAAAAAAAACAATCACGATGCATTACATGAGCACAATCTTGCACAACCCTTAAGGAAAATTTCAGTAACAATCTGCAGTGCTATGAAAGTATTGCTGAGACAAGAGATAAAAAGCTGTAACCTCCTAATCATAATGACATGAAAATAGCTTTACTTTAACCAATCTGTACAACATTCAATGACAAAGGCGCTAATTATCTTGAATTGAAAAAAGGTGTTATAAGGATAGAAGTAATTGCCAGTCAGACACTCACTTGCATGAACACAAACAGCACATCTGCTACAGGACAGGAGCGGGCTGGAGCCATCCTGGTCTAAAGGAGAGTAGTCACACAGAGGCGTGTTGGGACTAGACACTGCACACATCGCAAACGAGACTTCCCTTATCAAGGGTGAGCTGCACTGAGGAGCTGCCTTGGCTGAGCTTTCTTCTACCCCGCTGTCCACCTTCATGATTATTATACAGGTCATAAAATAATAGCAATTATATTTCGCAGTTTAACAAATTGAGGTGACAAAACTGTAAGATGATGAATGTTCACAGTTGTATGCCAAAAGTGAATCTTTTTAGACCTATAATTTACTATTACTAGGCTCTTTTAAAGTCAGACAAAAAAAAAATACAACTTGTTTCATTCATTAAGACTGCACAGCTTCAGAAAACGGTTTAAATGTGAAATATTGTTACCAAAAACTTCCTCAGTGATCTTCAAAGTTTTAAATTAGATCCTCAGAGTTCATATGATTTGATAAAAGCATCTTATAATGAGCTATTAAATTATCTATGCCCTGAAGTCCTCTCAATGTCAAATACCTTGAAAAGCACAAGCAATAAAAAAAAAACAAACCACTTTCTAATTGGGATTAAAATTATGTGAGCTGCACTGAAAGCTTTTCAAGCTGGACTAGTGGCCTTGCTTGAAAAAAAAAAAAATATATCACACATATCATTGACCATGACTTGGGAGAAGAAAACAAAACCTGCACCACAAGGCTTGATTTTTTTTTTTTTTTTCAAATTAAATAAAACATTTAAAAGATTTATGGTAAATGAGATTACCAAAAGAAAACAAACAATTTTTTCTGAAACATTGAAGAATAATGTTCATGATATCATGATATTACCTGATGTTTTTGGAAAAGACTGCAGATAGAGCAGTGAGGAGGCCTAGAGGCAACAGCTGTGTTGTACGTTTTCACAGCTTCAAGACAGTAAGGAAGATGTCGCCACAATAGATTGACATTTTCGGCCCAAGGCTGGTTTATTGTCAAGGGAGAAGACGTCACAGCTGTCTTTTTCATACCTGAGAAGTGGTAATGAATTTAGAGATGTTAATACTTCTTTTTTTCTTACTTTAAATACATTCAGGTAGGAAAAAAAAAAGCTCTACGCTGCCATTAACCCTGATTTACTCTAGCCACACATTGGGGAAAAAAAAAGGAAGACAATGATCATAAATGTGAGAAACACTTACACTGGACATGAAAGCTATCTTTTTCATAATTTCAATTTGTGCATGTGCCATGGCCTATATATCGCTAGATATGAATTGAAAATTGAAATGAAAGAATTCCCAAATGCCAAAAGAATTCTAAACAAGCCATGAAAACTTTTTTTTTGTAATTTTGAAGATATCTTCAAACATTTTGAGATTTCTCCTACAATTAGGTATAAAAATAACTTTCATTTGCTATGAACAGACATAAAGAATGGTATCAGTAAAATGAAAGTCATTGTTAATTCAACACAAAACTATGAAAAAAATGTACAAAAAGGCTAAGACAGGGTCATTAACCACAGGGAAACTCTCAGTTTCCTATCTTGGAATCTTCCTCTAGATCTAAATCTACCTCTATATTTTCATCATCAGCAAGGGAAGACATGAAATTTTACATAAATATAAGGCTTCAAAATTCTTCACTGTTCATCTAATCAGCCTTTTTCACGCTCACATTGCAGCATGTCTCCAATCTTTGATGATGTGAACAAATTGTAAAAATTAATTTTTTAGCATATTTTTGTTTTTACTACACACTTCATCAAAATACGATTAGAACTTTGATTGGTCTAAACAGATCCTACACGAGGAGTCCCATGTGATAGGAAGAAGACTCATTTTATTAGGAAAGTTTGTACAATCAATCAACCTTGCCTGCAGTAATTGATAATTTAGAAAGAGATGACCTTTAATGATTCAGGTGAAATTCAAAATTGGTGTATAAAACCTTTCGACTAAAGTCCACCTCCCTTCTCTCTCTCAAGAACACTACTTATACTGAGAATCATAACATTAAAAAAAACCAGGTACCACTTATAATCAATAATTAGTAGAGAAAAAGACAAAAAGATAGGTACTTTATTTCACACAAACAAATGGGAGGTCCACAGCATGCAATGTGAACAAACCTGTCTTGCATGAAGTTGGTGAGCTGGAACTGTTAACATTTACATGCGGGGCAAAAGGTGCTTCGTCTACCCTTTTGCTTTTTCCACCCTTCTTAAGCCTTTCCTTCCTGCATTTTTTGATCGTTGAATAGTCCACCATCTCAATCTGAATCAGAAAAAATGAGGAAGAGTGTCAAGTGGGCAGTCAAAATAGAAGGAACAACCACCAACCTACATTGATGTGAACAAAAAGTCAACAGAAGTCAACAAAACCAATGAAAACAATTAGCACATTAAAATGTTTTTCCCATTGACGTCATCAGTTACACTATAGAAGACATAACAACAATGCATCCTCAAGATGCGATAACTAATAATTCCGTTTCCAAGAGTGGTGTGCATGGGTTTTCCTACATTTCACTGGAATCCTATCACAAAGATTTCAATAACTTGGCAAATGTGATACTTTATTGATATCAATTCACCTCTTCATATGACTGATAAAAGGACAGTATTTGTTACAGAAAAAGTTTGCCTTTTAAAAAAAAATAACCTTCTATGCCAGAACAGCAATGAGATAACCGCCTATGTATTGATGTGCTGGTACTAAATCTCATTAACTGCGGCCCCCCTCCCCCTCCCTTTTTTTTAATGTGTAAGCTCAAAACCAGTGAGTTTATAAATACAGATTTGGTTCCTTATTTCTCAATCTTATTATTTTGCTTCCTATATCTACATAGGTCCTTCAGAGAGAAAGTTATTTTTTTTAAAAGAGGTAGATGTCATTTTTTCACTTAAGCAAAACATTTTAATTTCAATTTTTAAAAAATTGCTGTTCATACCTGGCGGGCTGAAAGATCAGGCTTTGTTGAGGCCGGCGTGGTTCTTTTAGAACACTGAGCTTGTTGTTGATTTGCTCCCTCTCCCTTGGCCACTGGGATTTCAACAGTCTGATTATTGTGTGAAGAAAGCTGTTGTGTGAATAACTTTGACCAAACCCTCAAATCTCCACTGACAATCATTTTTGCTGTTGGTTTCGGAACCAGTGAATTATATTCAAAACTTTGTGCAGAAACTACAGGATTTGAGTATTGCCTGTCACATGGCAGATTTGTTTGATCACAATGACTTTGATTGACATAGTTTTCATGTTTAGCATGTGCTTGCGTGTGCTGAGTACCAGGAGCAGTCCTGTCAGAAAATAGTGGAAATGACTCTGATGTGCCATTGCCTGGTGAAGATGACACATCTGCCTTAATCAGCTGTTCAGAGCAAATTGCAGATTCTTTCTTTGCAACATCATGTGTGTTACCTGACGTGAGACAGGGGGAACTGAAACACTGCTGCTCAGTAGGCTTTGGGGACAATGATGGGGGTCTGGACCACACCTGATGGCTGGTGGTGGTTTTAGCACAGTCCAAAGAAGGTGGGCTGATGGAAGGTGAAGAAGTCACTGATGTCCCGGCAGAAGCACTGACTTCTGTTCGGAAAGTTTCCTTTTCTGTTGTTCTAGTGGCAACATGTGAAAAACCATGCATGGTACCATTTTGGTGGCTGCTGTGACCTTCCTGTCCTTTAGATAACTGGACCAAAACCTCAGCCACAGACACATTTGAAATGGACTGAGATGAGGGTACAGTTTGTGGTGCCATACTTATGGAGTCTGGTAAGCTTTGAGGTAATACAACTGTTTTAACTGATGCATTTGGACTAATGCTAGACTTTGCTCCAAACATTAATGTGTTTGTTGGAATATTCTGTGAATGAGAAGCAAATTGGTGAGTTTGACTTCTGGGTAATTCAGAATGGGGCATAGGTACAGATAAGTTTGAGCTCTGAGTTAATGCTACCCTACCAAGATCTTGGGAAGTTTTACCACAATTAAAATTGACTCTTTCATTAAGGTTTGTGGGTCTCTGATTTTGTTGCAACTGCACAGTTTTGGTTTGTTGTTGGAGCCTGCACTGTGCAAATTGAGGCTGTTGATGCCTATTTGGCATGGCCTGGGTGGAGATGAGCCTTGCCTGCTTATGTTGGGGCACAATTATAGTTGGTGCACTTGCAAAGCTGTGCTGATTTTGGTTTACAATAAAGTAGGAATTTATACCTGGGTACACTTGATGTTGCATATGATGTAAGAGCATAGGACTTGCATTAAGTTTGGCATTCAATGCTGCAGTTTGATCAGAACTATTCAGAATTGGGCAAGTCACAGCAGTTTGAACTTGACTGTTTGCTTGAGCAGCAGGCAAGCCATGCATCCTCCATTGAAAACTATTCAACCCCTGCAAATGAGCTTTGTTCAGCATAAAGTTCTTGGGCTCACCCAAACCTGCAACCTGCTGAGGTGATACTGTTATTTCATGCGGCCCTTGCATTGAAACAGGGCTAGCTTTTAAAACTGGCACACTGTCGCGTACATTGGTGATATTTGAAGGTACAGCTGAAAAATGAGGCTGAGATAGGATAACGCGAGAGCCAGGATTTTTATTTGACACACTGGACTGTGTGGGTGCCAGCACCAAAGACTGTGTTATAGGGTTGTTTTCAAAACAAGGAGTGACATGTTGGCTCTCCTTTCCTTTATGCACAGGCTTCACTGGTGCATGAGGGGTGACAATGAATGGTTGGGTTATCTTTGATGAGGTGGGTTGGGGAGAAAAAGATGTATTCACCACATGGCTACAAGAAGAGGATACTGTTTTAAACATTTCAGATGAGCAGGACTTGGTCATTTTCTGGTCAGTAAAAAGAGACATCTTTGCTCCTGTTTGTGTTTGAGAGGAGACCTGCTGACTGTTGGTAAGCAGAGAGATGCTGGTTGGCTGCAAATGCAAAGCCTGCCTCTTTTGAATATTTCCTGATAGGAGGTGAGTAGTTTGCACCTCTTTGCTTTTGGGTAGATTCTGGACATGATGACTCTGATAACTTTGGGGAGAAATATGGTTTTGAACCCCAATAACACCAGAAAAATCACCCGAAACTGTTTTTTTACTAGAAACAGTGCCTCCTGATGTTGTCTTTAGATTACATGTAATAAGTTTATGCTCTCCACTGGGTTTCAAAATCTCTTTCTGTAATTGAAGAGAAGAGGACTGAGTGGGATTGACTTGGGTGACACAGCTTTTGGCTGAGACAACAAAAATAGGTTTGGATTCCACATTCACTTCCATTTTATGTTTAGGCTCTCCGCCTGAGAGCATTTTAAAATTCTTTTCTGCTGAGACCAATTTTTGCTGCTGAAAGAATGGCAGGGATGGAGTTTCTAGTGGTTCTGATTTAATTGCACATCCACTCGGTTTACAAGGAGACAAAACAGGCGGACTGACTTCTGTTTTCAGTTCAGGTTTCACATCTGGATGATGAGGGGTCAGAAGTGGTGGACTTAACTCACACGCTTGCTGTTGACTAAGGGTGCAGTTTACCGATACTGGTAAAAATGTGTCCGCATTTGTCTTGAGAGGAATAGGCGGTGAGCTGGGCAACAATTCACTTTTCTCTCCAGATACTTTTGCTTGAGTGGAAGGTATATGTGATGGGCTCATGCCACATTCTGTTTTACCCACCTGTTTGGCAACAGTCTCTGGCTCCTGCTTGTCATTTACTGTAGATGTCATTTTAGCTTTTTTGTTTTCATTAAAATCTGCAGTTTCTGAGAACTTCTGGCTGTCCTTTATTTTATTCCATATTTCACTCCTTTCCTTATTATTATCATTTTCGGGCAGAAGTGTTTTCATGAAAGCTTCTTGAAAAGCTGACATGTAGCCTGGTTCATTTTTACGCTCAATCTCTTTCTGCTCAATTTTTCTCGGACTTCTCAAATACTCTGAGAGCTTCTGTCTCTGAGAAGCTGTCATGACGCTGAACTTGGGGCTTGGTGAGGCAGGTATGGGGCTCTTATTTAAAATATTTTTCTTTGCTTTTTTCTTTGGGCTATGCATGTTATCAACTTCATCCTCCCAATCCTGTGGTTCTTTTTTTTTCTTCTTGGCTTTCTTTTTCACTAAAACGCTGTTGTCTGGTTTGTCTTCCATTGACGCTTTGGGCTTTGATTTAGGCTTTTTCACAGTGTCATCCTTGGTGTCGTCAACCTTATCTTGGCATTTTTTATTAAATGCAGACTTAAGTGGATGTCGACGAGAGTGAGCAGTGCCAGAGCTGTTGGCTTCAATTTTTTTCTTGGGTCTGAAATAAGAGGGGAGAAAAAAAAATGATAATCCATGCAGTTAAGTAAATATAATAAGATATATATTGGGAAGTTGTTAATATTAATCCAAAAAAAAACAAGTACAAAAAAAAAACCACTTAAACTCAAGCTTCAGATTTTACACACTCAAATGAGTTTTTAGGATGACAAAGAATTCTTTTCTTTTGCCTTAACAGACATAATTTAAAATGATACAAATGTCTGATCATATTGAGCACATTAAGCACTTAAAAAATTAATCCTTTGTCATATCATCTCTGGATGGTTCAGGTTCTGATTTCCATAAGTTTTGATCTAATGCCTGCAAGTGCCTCCACAAACTTTGCTCAGTCTAGTGCTCCACACTTTCTGACCCCTTAATATGCAAATGGCATTAGTAAAACACAAAAAAATTTGCATTTTTCCAAAAGCACTAAACATCTACTGGCTATTTAAAATCATACTGAGGTTTTGTGTAACATATGACTGCTACTCTAGCATTAAAACCTACTGAAAAACATGATACTATGGCAAAAAAATGTCTATTAAGACAGTGACTGCTGCTAAAGCACTGCCACCTGCTACTGCAGATTGATATTATCATTAAAAAGAAAAAATCTTATGAAGATTTCTCTACAGCACTGCAACATACTGAAACACACACTGATACCAGAGCTGAAAAAAATGTCTTATGAAGATCATAATGCATATGGCTACCTACTGAAGCACATATAAATATTATTGTAAAACATGCCCTGGTTGCGATATTAAAATTTAGTAATCAAGAGATCAAAATGAGTAATTTAGACTTAAAATTAGTAATAGTGAAAAACACATACTCATGAAATCAAAATCAATGGAGCACACAGTTACGTACCGATAATGATTTAATAGAGTAGGCCTGTATTCTGCTATGCATTGCTGGGCCTGTATTATTTTTGCCATGATGTAATCTTTTCAATAAACGGCATTTTGATCTTCTGGAGCAGTTTAAACGATTGTATAAAAGTGTTAAAAAAATTTTTTTTTTAATTTAACCCACTGCAAATTTGTAATGAATGGAAAATTTTTGTATTTGTTCTATGATTACAAACTTTTCATAACTCTAGGTAGGTATGAGTTTGGGACTGCTACTAAAGCCTTGCATCCTACTGAAACACACATTCACAGAATCACAAAAAATACATTACAAAGTTTTGTAAAAGTACATAGTTTATTGCTCTCCATGATTCCTAAAACAATTTAATTACACACCTATTTGGTGGTCGGTTTCCATCTCTATGTCCTTCAGGATGGGAGGCAATATCTTTGCCTGCTTTCCATAGCGCATAGCGCTCCGGCTGGTATTTCTTGACAAACACATCCATAGAAATCTTCACACCATCATTTCTGCAAACACACTGAATAATAGCAGAGAAAAGTTCAAGATCTACAAACCATTTATTTCCTGTTGCTACTGCTACAAAAATTTACGACCACTTGAACTAACTTTTTATTTACATACATACATGATATTTCAAAGAAAACATAAAATAATACCTAAACTTCACATCAAAGCGATTGTCTCAGAATAAAGGTAGACTCTAAATCGCTTCACTTTTTTCATTGTTTTGAATAAACGAAGAAGTAAACACTGACAAATAAGTACCAGTGAGGTACTCGTAAGGTCAAATATTAGCAGAAGATCCTGTCTGTGCTCTTTAGTTTGTGTTTAAGAGTTAAAGTATTGGTGGATAATCACTTTTTAGTGATTTTCACATAGTTATGCTGTTAGATTAAAATACAAAGCATTTCAAATTGATTTTTAGAGTACAGCATTACTTTTTACATTATCGAACTCAAAAACTCAAGATTTAGGACGAGTTAAATATTTTTCAAATACGGCTGGTAGAAATTTGTTAGAAAACCATGATGGTAACACACACTTGGCAAACTCTTAAATGTTTTTTTTTTCACTTAGGAAAGAACACTATTCTACTCCTTTCTTTTTTTTTCAAAACACCTTTTCAATTGATTAATTCACTACTACACCATTCTTAAGGCCTGACCTATGGTTCTATTCATCCACAAGGTTTTACCTGCAAACAACGCTTCCCATATTCAATCCAGCGGTGAGTAGCAAAATTTGTGGATTCTGCACAGTTGAAACCATGGTTATACCCAGCATGATAACCATAAGGAAAGGTAATCATGATATCTCCTGCTTCTTGGGTGATCTGCAAATTGAAGATTCATTTTTTGTAAAATAAAGAGTATGTTATCATCTTTCCTTTTTTCTTCACTCAGTGATTGAGATGCAAAAAACTATGGGAAAAAAAATGAAAGAATGTAAGTTTTTACAGTCATTTTGGTCCTTGCCAATTAAATGTTATAACTCTATCAATATGGTGACACCTAATATATGATCAAAAGAGACAAGAATTTTAATCTGTGCATATGCTTCTCTTTGCGACGTAAATTTGCGAGATTCTCTAATTGGCATAACATTACATGTTGCTTTATGAAGTAATAAATAATTATAAAGCAAATTGGATGAAATCGGTGAAAGTCTCCATTTCTCAAAATACCAGAGTTATGTTTATATCTTGAAGATACATTCAAATCTTCATTTACACTAAGGAAAATCTCCTATGGGCTTCCAATTATTGAGCCCTTTCCAATGATTGATTCATACATTTGACAATGTGTGAATATGCACTAATTTTATAACTTATTTAATTCTGACAGTCAGTAAAAAAACAATAAAAATTTATACGCATACACAACAAAAAAGTCAATTGATTATATTACAAAGAAACTTAATAGTTATGATAGATGGTAAAAATGGCTCTGGGGGTCACTATTAGAGAACAATTCTTCAACAAGACATAAGAAAAAAAACCAAACGAACTTTTAGCTTTAAACATTCAACTACCTTATTGACTGGGATAGAGTACTTCTTTAAAATAAATGGTGAAATCAATGACATCTTATGTCTAAGGAAGGCAGGACATTCACTGAAGCTATTTGGGAAAAAACCTGAAATTATTCAAGAAAAAAAAATTGAGAATTTTGTGAGTGAGTCATGCACCAATGCAATTGTATGTGTTCAACACGTTCTTAAAATATAATATATTATAATACTGTCTATTCTGCTTGCATGGAATTAAAAAAATACTGGCCTATCCACCATTGTACAATTACTTTTTTTTAAACAATGACCAATAAAGCATTATATTTTTTAAAACAAGTGAAAAAAAAAGAAAATTGATGGAAGGCTCAATGAATGAAAAAAGTTGTCGCCTCAAAGAGAGACAGCACCTTAGACTCAAATTTCAACACAAAAACATATTTTACGTTTAGAATTCAACTTCTTCAAGCAAAATTAGCAATCACTGCGAATCAGGACAAACCCTCAAGAACATGGTTTGATGTGAAGAATGTGATTCTTTGTCTGCAAAAGCAATGAGACTTCAGAAGTCTCCTTCACCTCTCACCCCCACCCTAAACAAACAAAAAAAAACTCCTTAAAAACATCGAAAACTGGGTGCAAATGAGAGATGGAAGATTGATATTGGCATTAATCTGGAGGCAATAAAAATAAATGATATTGATTTTTTTCATACCTTGAGCAAGTCTTTCTAATCTCTGGCCGTGCTCAGGTGGAATGGCATACCAAGACTTTGGGGCTCCATAATGCAAGTAGTTAATGCTATAAAGATCCATATCTTCTGTGTGCCATGCAAATGTAGTTTTCCACATACCAAAGTAGAGATAAGCAGTACATACTCCTTCAATCTGAATACCATAGTCATCCTTGACATGGTCTAAGATGGTGCCTAGGCGATTGATGTTCCAACAGTCTTGATCCTCATCAGTTATAGATCCATTGATATCTGCGCCGTAAATGGCTGCACCAAAAGCGACGTTTTTCCAGTATTTACGTTCTAAATCTTCATAGTCAAAGTGGGGAGGCGTGCGATACCTTAAAATGAAAGAGAAAAAGGGGAAGCATTGAAGGATACTTATTTCACTTTGAATTTGCCAATGTTTTATTTTTGGTTCATCTGCCAATCTTTCATGCTGTCATAAAAAGCTAATAAATATTAGTATAAGCAAAACACCACTGTATTTTCTTTTCAAAATTTATAATTGGAAAAAGAGAAGTCAAAGCACAATTTATTTTGGCAAAAAGACCTATACGATATAGATTATTTGCGTTCATGCCATGTAGATAAAAAGAGAAAAAAATTACCTTTTTGTAACACTATCCCAGCGAATCCTTCTAATTTACAAAAGCTTGGGCACAAAATTGAAAGCCTCATCCCCTTTCACATTGTTTACATTCAAAAGTAGGAAATGTAGGAAATGGCTAACATTCAGATTGGAGAATTTTACTTTCATTCCCAGAATAGAGTGCTTACAAAAATAATGACAATAAAGTTAAATAAATATGTTCTTCTGCAGAAGCCACTCTATACCTATTAACTTACAAAAACCTGCTAACTATACCTGGGCGAGTTTGCTAGCTCTTCAAATTCCTTCACATGCATTGCTTTCTTCTGTACATTAAACTGTGTGTAAAGGCCCTGCTGTCCAGTTACCACCTGCTCAATAGGGGATGGTATCATCAGGTCCAGATTGTCATAGCCTCCTTTCCGAGGCACCCACTCATTTGGAGGAACCACCTTAAGGGCAAAGGGAAGAATTTACATTACCAAAAAGAATATCAAAATACCCATTTGATTGGTTTTGTAGAATTCATTTTTAATCAACGCAGAGGAATTTCGTGCAGAAATCAACTCTCAAAATTTGGAGCAGAAAACAATTTTATAAATTATTCTGTAAAATTTATTTCTCATACCAATCTTTTAAAAAAACTGTCAAACTGCTAACATCCACACCATGACACTTTGTTGCAAACAATGAACACTGAATGAAATGATCCAAAAGTTGTAAGCCATTATGAAGTATTTTAGATAAAGAGAGATAACATTGTGCTTTAATTTTTAAAACACAACATTACAAATAAGTCCAGTAAGCTGAGTTCAAGGTGAGCAGACTAGGACCAAGTCTAAAAGAACCAGATACAATCTATGGTCATCAGCCAAAAAAAGGCAGTTTACAATTAAGCCGTTCAATCTATGTTTTGCACACAGAAAAGCCTTTTTCATTTGACATTGTGACACTGATCTCAAATAGGCTGCTAGAAAAAAAAACTTGAATGTCAATTCAAAGGCATTAAATAAAATTAATTTGAAACCTACCTTAGCAATACCCATCTTATGTGCACCGACTGATTCCATGTAAGCAATATACTTCTTGAAATCTTTAAACTCTTCAAATGTTGGCCGAAAAACCATGATTTTGTCTTGTACTTCAGCCATTATTGCCAAATAGAGTTATAACTGTTCAAGAAATAAAAGATAAGATATATATACCTTTTCAAATAGAACTGGAAAGTGACAGTTATTGCTGTCTGATCTTTCTGAAGAAAATATGTAAGTTTTGAAATGAGAGTTGTTAGAAGAGACAAACAGTTACTTTGAAATGAGGTGTATTTGAACTATATTCTAAAAACTTATATATATAAATCAATCATCAGGAAATAATCGCCACGAGCACTACTTTTCAAAACGTTATCCAGAGTGGTTTTAAGGGTTGATAATGTAAGCATGGATGCCAGTGGCCTCTGTCAAAAAAGCAGGAAACTTGCGTTTTCTCAAAGCTGTAGTTAAAAAATAATTGACTTTTAAGTGATAAACATAAGGCAAAAAGTCAGAAATCCTGTTATCCTGGGGATTTTTTTGGTCTCTACACCTGAGTTTGTCCACCTACACCTTGTTTTAGCAGAATTTATGTCACTGGTTAAAAATTTTAAAAATTCCTTTGTGTGTGTGTGTCGACCCCTGTAAGTTACTTTATTTATAAAACATTAGCAATATTGGTCTTTCATTTCTATAACAGAGTACATGTAATGATAAGTTTTGCATATGATCCTTTCTCCTTACATAATAAGCAGGCCTACATGTAGCTTTTTATTTCTAACTCATAAACAAATTTTCATTGGTATGAAACTGAACATAAATCAAGACAAAAAAGGAATCTGTCTCCTGATGAAAAATTAAATTGAATTCTAACTGATCTTCCAGAATTATTATTTATAGTAATAGATATATTTTTCAAACCTAAAGATTTTCATCTGTGTTTATCTCATAATCTCATTTAGTCTTTATCCATTATTTTTCCTTTTGAAACAAACTTGGGAAAAATAAACTTCAGTATTAATGTTATTTTAGGCCAAAGTTCCTGACAACCTCGAATATATCATTACCTTTAAGAGCATTTGGAACTTTTTATTGAATTAAAGCTACATTGATTTTCGTTCAAGCTCCATTCTGAGAAATGATAAATTTTCATGCAACGGGTCAAAATCAAAGCAACACCTGCCATATTTACTAGTTAACAAAACCACGAAGAGATAATGCAAGAATTAGTGTGATCATTTATTTTGTAAAGTAACAATAAAAAAATTCTGACTCTTACCCTTTTTGTTGTTTTCCAAATAAACTGACATTTCATCTTGAATCATTTTGTCAAGTAAATCTACTTCATTTACCAAGCTTCCTGCTTTCAATATTTTTTTTTTCCAGACACAGTTCTTTTTGTTCAATAACATTTATGAGTTTTAAAAAGCTTTTAATCTGCGCACATTTTTTTTGCCTTTTTCCTGTTTTCTTAAATAATCTATCATTTACAAAGCATTTAAGATGCAATTTCAATCACAGAATGCACACTAAGTTAGACTGTTAGATACTGATATCAGTCGCATTATATGGTTTCAAATTTTTAATTTGTTTGTGTCCTGGAATAACGTCAGCCTAAAATACCCTTACCTTCTAGAATTGCCTCTGAGGCTCAATCAGTGTATGAGGTATTGGCAGATTTAATACATTGAAATTAAATTTGTGTAGCTTTTTTTATAATCTTTCAAAATTGTTTGTTTTGTGGCTTTTTTTGTAATCTTTCAAAATTGTTTGTTTTGTTTCTTGTAAAAACATATATATTTTGAAAAAAAAAACCATTACAGGCGTGAATAAAAAAAAAAAAGTAGGGCCTAAATCTATCCTACATTAGTTGCAGCTCCAATTCCATGAACAGAATGGGAGAGATTTCAGATCATGATCATGTACAGAGATATTCCGAAAATAATGACAAAATGAAGGCAATTTCTTTTCTAAAGAATAGATTTATTTGGGCCCCGCTACTAAATCAAATGTTGAGATCCCTAAAATGTCGAGCATGCTATTACTATTTTTATCTGTGTTTGATAAAAAAAAAAAAATCTAAACAGATCTAGATCTATCTAGGTCTAGATTTTTCAGATCTTGAATCTGAATTTAATCGAATTAGAGGCACAATAATGTGCAACCGGGTATCGGTGATTGAAAGATCTTAATGGGTAATCCTTACCATCTGCGGTTCATAAGAAACCCATAGATTCTTATATTATTTATTAATAACGAAATGATGTGATTTAGGCCAATTTAGAAATAAAACGCGATAGTGTAAAAATGTAACACAATTTCTTTTAAAAGATCTCCTGCATTTTATTTATAAATGAACTGAACCTTATCAACTACAAACACTTCATTTCGTTAGCATTATCGGTAAGCCTAGGCCTAAATAAAACCAGCAGTAACTCGTAGGGACCGTAAATACTAGGATTACCCCTTCATGATCAAACTGAAAACAGAGAATCTCGAAGACGTCACATTAGACTTAGAGCGAAGGGCTTTGATTGAAAACAAAGGCCTCGAGGCTAAACCTTGTTTCTGGCCTATTCTTGATTTTTTCACTACACCATGAAATAGGAGATAGATCTATAAGTTTCATCATTTCCAAGCCTTCGAGATTTCACAAACCGTTGATTGAACATGATCTGGACTCGAGAATCTTGATCTAAGAATAGATCCGTAGCACTACTAGCAGGGAGTTTAGGGCTAGCCGAGTTTAGATCTACGAGACCCTTAACTTGATAAAGCATCTGTTGTAATCCAACTTACCCTTATCTTTTCCTGGTCGATAGAAAAAGTAAAAGGTATCAGCTAAGATATCATCACTAAGTTTACTCAAGGTTGGCTATGGGTTAATCGGCAGCCAGATCAGCTTCGTGTGTAGGTCATCTTTCACAGCCGACATCGTTGATAAGTTATAATATCCACAGAATTTTTAGTTTCATAAGCAAGTCTAATGCCGATCGGTTGTGTGTTGACCGAAGCCCAAAGGCCTTATTACACAGTGTTGTAGTATACTAGTCCGCTAAAAAAATGCTGACCATTTGCGTAAACAAATTTGTGAAAATATTACATATGAACAATTTTACCTATGGCGCATGGATGTATTTTGAAAAGAAACCCAAATTTACACAGGATTTTTTGAAAGCCAAGTTTCTTTAAAATACGATGCAGTTTTTTCTTGCGTACTTGCGCACTAATCTATAACGAAGTCTATAGTCACGTATCTGTCACATCCATAAATAAGACCTAGCAGTGAAAGAAAAATAATTCTAATTAATTCTAGGTGCCAGCTTAAAATTAATCTGTCCTAAATTGATTCATAGTGTCACACATAAAACTGTGGTTAAATTCACAAACTTGCATGAGACGATGAATAAATTGCACAGTTCAGGCTCGTAACTCAAAGCCATGGGCTGATATATTTTTGTAATGATAAACGTTTGATTTGTTTCAGTCTCAGGCTATTATAGACGATGAAAGGATTAGTTACTTTCAAACGTCGTCGGAGTAGCCTCAGTACTCTGGTCGATCTTAGACCTTTTGAAAGAGCAAATGTGTATACAATCTTCGATGAATAAGATCTACCTGCATTTTGTTAGTCTGTCTATATGAACCATCTGGGCTGCGATCCTTCTTTGTAGATAGAATGCCAATAGCCCATACTCCTCGTCTTACCCCCCCTCCCCAGTCTCTCACTCCAACACATACACTCTTATACACATCACACGTTTTATAGATAATTTTTGCAATAAATATGATGAACCATTCATAAACAAATAATAATTTTTTGTGGTCTATTTGGTAACTGTTATATGCTTTCTATTCTGGGCATGGGTGTTATCATTTTAAAACCTGCGGACAACGGTTTTTTCCCCCTCAACAATGCCAAAGTTTTTCAATTCATTTGGATACAATTAAAGTTCATAAGTAGAGTGCTATTTCCTGGGACAGTTTCAAATAATAATAATAACAATATAATAATAATAATAATAATAATAATAATAATAATAATAATAATAATAATAATAAGAGAAGAAGAAGAAGAAGAAAGAGAGACAGAGAGAGAAAGTATGTGTGTGAGTGTTACTTTGGTTTCAACCGTCGTCGGTGCAGAGGAATGATGTATCTTTGTTTGTCCGTCTGGGTCAACCATCTGGGCTGAGAAAGAGAAAGGAACAGTGTGTGTTTATTTGAGTGTGCTGTTTGAGTTTCAACCGTCGTCGATGCAGAAGAATGATCTATCTTTGTTTGTCCGTGTGGAGCAATCATCTGGGTTGTACCACTTTTCTGCCCACTCTTCGGAAGCCTATTCAATGTAATAGCCCCACAGCTTTTTTGCTTTCTTTTTTCTTACTTAAAAAAAAA
>BLXT01007700.1:3305-19069 GCA_019648995.1 Plakobranchus ocellatus
GGGATTAACAACTGATGGGTCAGTGTAAAATTTGCAAAAACTGTAAATATATATTTTTTTACAATGAATGTAATCGAAATTTATTGATAACTAAAAAACACATTTTCAAAGTTGTTCACAAAAAAAGTCTCCATTTACAGCTGTCTAAAAAATTACACCAATTTCCCATGATTTCTATACATTCTATATCAAACAATGTAATCCTTCAAATGCTGTTTCAATTTAACTTCATCAAATCGTCATAGATGAATTTCTCGCTCTCTGGCCTGAAGTTTTTAAGTTTTAAAAAGCAAAGATGAACAATTTCAAGTTATATGTTGCTGAGCAATAGCATTGCTTAAAAAAATACAAGCAAAAAAATACAAGTGGCTTTCTTTTGGGAATTAAAGGGCACACTTTTTAGTGTCCTAAAAAATTATGTTATGGTTATTTACAGGCACACTTTTTTTTTCTAAGTTTTCAGAAAAAATGTTTGCACGTTTCATTACTTTTGCAGCCGTCTAAAAAATTACACCAATTTCCCATGATTTCTATACATTCTATATTAAACAATGTAATCCTTCAAATGCTGTTTCAATTTAACTTCATCAAATCCTCATAGATGAATTTCTCGCTCTCTGGCCTGAATCATCTACTGAAACTGAAGATAGAAAATTGATCACTTTTTGATGTTGTACGAAAATTGTTATACAATATATCTGATGAGGTTCTCATGAGCCGAAAAATGGCATTACAATATAAGATGTAATAATCTAAAAAAAAAAAAAAAAACAATCAAAAAGGAAGGACTAGAGCAGACATGTTTTTTGGTGGATTAGGTCAATTCACAATTGTTAATGCAGCAAGCGGTAGCGAAGAGCATGGAGAAATATTTGGGTTGTTGTTAGCACGCTGTTCAAAATAGATAGAACATACCTTTTTACTTTTCACATATTTAATTGAAGCTCCGTCCGTATGAGATTGGTGATCCACTTGGAAAACTGAAGAATAAAAAAAGCAGCCATGAGTAACATGATCATTGAGTTAAAGATAAAAGAGAAACCAAGAAATTAAAATCATATGTAGTATTGTTATCTCCGCCTTAAATCGAGATAGATAGATAGAAAGATAGAAAGATAGTAGATAGATAGATAGATAGATAGATAGATAGATAGATAGATAGATAGATAGATAGATAGATAGATAGATAGATAGACAGAGAGAGAGAGAGAGGGAGAGGGAGGGAGAGAGAGAGAGAGAGCATTGTGTGTAGCTTCGTTTACAAAAAAAGTTATTCAGATATATCATGTGTGATGCTGGATATATACTATTATTATTATTATTATTATTATTATTATTATTATTATTATTATTATTATTATCATTATTATTATTATTATCATCATTATTATTATTATTCCTTTCTGGGCCACGTGATGAGAAGAGGAAAACTGGAACATTTGGTAACAACAGGAAAGTTTGAAGGAAAAAGAAGCAGAGGAAGACAAAGGGAGAAGATAATGGATGGACTGGTCACATGGCTTGGAACAGGAAAAATGTTGGATACACTGGCCGCCGTCAAAGATAGGGATTTGTGGAGGGACATGATCGCCAACGCTTACAAGCAAGGCACTTGGTGATGATGATGATGATGATTATTACTATTATTATTATTATTATTATTATTATTATTATTATTATTATTATTATTATTATTATTATTATTATAATTATGATTATTATTATTATTACTATACTACTACTACTACTACTATTATTACTACTACTACTACTATTACTACTACTATTATCACTATTATTATTTCTTTATTATTATTATTATTATTATTATTATTATTATTATTATTATTATTATTATTATTATTATTATTATTATTATTATCATTATTATTATTATTAAAAAATTGAGCTGAATAAGTTATAATCAGTATTGCATCTCTAACTATCACTGACATGTCTGAATCAGATCAGATCTTTTAATTCTTAAGACTGAAATTGCATTCATACATTCATGGTAATTTCACTCCACTTTATCGAGTATAATAGCGGTAAAAATATCATAAGTGTATAAATAATACATTTTTACAAATTCTTAAAAATTAATAGACAAGTCTTTGATGGAGAATTAACATTTCATGAAAAATGTGTTTAAGGTAACAATTAATGTAAAAAATGTTTATAATCATCTTCCAATCTCTGTTAAATAAAGAAACGGCCCTGATATCCATTCGCGGCGAATCCTGATTTTCCAACGTGTAAAGTAGGTTTGGTGTTGGAGTAGAAGTCATCCTTTGCTGGAGTTATATCTTTCTGAAATGGCGCAAGAAGTTTTCAATCTCCCCTGCAGTGGGCGATTAGATGACCTGCTAAAGGAAAAAAAATCATTTTCTTTTTGTTGAGTATCAATATTATACTCAAACTTCTATGGCATGACCCGAGATAACGATTCACAATAATGTCTGTTTAAATTTGATTTCAAATTTATTTTTTTTTTAATCTATTGAATATATTTCATTGTAATGATGCAAAGCTAATTGTCTTAATAATAACGTTTTAAGACAAAAAACTACTAATTCAAATGATGTATTCGTTGTTTTTTAAACTTTTTACTGCATAATTTTGTATGTAGTGAACTGAGGGGATTGTTTTTTTAACCAACCCGTGTGCTATTGTTAACTTACCTAGTATAGAAAGATGTTTACCTCCACGGGGCAAGAAAGGTAAGATGTAGAAAATCCCCAACTTATAGCTAGTACCTAAGAAAACAAGTTGTTAAAGCAGTGAACAACTGATAAGTGGGTGTTGTTGGGGAATTGAAAGCTTCACTGGCTTATCAGCACAGCTACTTGCCCATTTAAATGCTTGTTACTGAAAAGAAGACCGACATATGAAAGCTCCGACTAAAATGGATTTCACAGTATATCGCAAAGATGTTTGATGCGTACGATATGATCTGTTCATTACTACCATACGATGGTCTCAGGCTTTCTGTGACGCTGTTTCATGGGGATAGTGAAGATGCAAAAGCAAGTTTTCTACTCTCTGGATTTGATGGAACTGCCGATAGCGATCTCTATTAGTTTGAAATTTTTTCACTGTATGGACTTTTGTATTGGATTACACCGGCAGCCTCTAGGTCAAAAATGACTGTTGCAGCTTCAGACGATCTGGTTTGTGGAGTCCTGAAGCAGCCCAAGAATAAAGATTCTTTGCCTTTTGCATGGCAAAGCTTCATGTCATGCAGTTCTTGCATTTGCCTATCTCAAAATCCAGTCTCTCTATCAGCCTCTCCTTTGCTGTGGTCTAATGAATTGATCAACTATTCATTTTCCCAGTGTGCATCACTCATCAATGATCTCAGTGCTGATAACATCATTAGAGAGTGGCACTGGCACAAATCCTACAGACGGACAATGTGTCGGTTGGGTAGAGCATTAATTGGATCTTGCCGAAATAGGCGGATTTCATAAGTCTTGAATTTGCATACCAATTTTCGGGGAAATACTGCACCATTAAGCCATCACCTGGGGAAATGGAATTTCGAAATGTTAAGTTTCGCTAAGTCAGCCTTTAGTTTTAATTTGTAACAAATAAAAGATTTTCACACGTTAAGGAGAAAAACAGATTGAATGATTAAAAATGATCAGTTGCTTATGCTTTAAAACCAGAAATATTGGAGTACATTTTTAAATAAAAACTGTTGACCATACAACAAACTAAGCATAATGCGTTTACCAGCTGTTTTGCCATTCCCATTTAAGGTATGCAGACATTAAATGCAACAAGTCGCTGAAAATTAAATACATTTACAAGTAAATATTCTGTGGTCCCTAGGTACATGTCTAAAACTGAATTTTTTTATACAAGCTTATTTTTTTTTACATACCCAAAGCGTTTTATTGGCAATATCCAGTCTTAGCTTGTTTTTTTTTTTTTTTCACACGCTCTCATGCTATTTGAGTCTGTAAATGTAGAACACTAAGGGCAAACTTTTGTCAGGTTGTCAGGGCATGTAAGGCGTAGCGTGTAATTGTAAAAAGTGTAAAGTGTAAAAATGGGACAAACGTTTAGACGACATAGTCAAACATATAATCTGCATTGAAATAAAAATAATTTTGAACTGTCATTGAAAGAGTTTTGTAAAAATAGTACACATATCACTCTGATTTTGTCATAAAAAGAATGCTGCTACCTTTTTTTAAGAGGCACAGAAGGAAGGTTCAATGACTGCTTCTAATTGTAGTCTGTACTCGGCTGTCAAGATCTGATTCAATGAATCTAAATTTTATTTGGGAAAAACAAGAACAAAAAAAGAGAAGTGAATTGAAAATCGCTGTATATGTTATTCATTTCATACAAACTTTGGAATTGTTAATAAATTTTTTTAGGCAAATCTTCAATGATGAAAAAATGAAAAACACATTTTTTTTTTTTTTTTCGTTTTCGGGCGCAGTGCATAAATAACGAGGCGATATACAGCGCTTACACAACAAGGCGATTTAAGGCTTTTTGTCCATCTGTCAAACCAGGGCACCGGGCAGGGGGAAGGGAGGAGGCTCGAACCCACGACAGAAAGGTCTCGGCAGATCTCAGGGCGGGTTCACTCTATCCACCGACGCCCCGCAAGCAAGACTGGGCTAATGCAAATGCCTAACAAAAATCTAAAATAAAAACAAAATTATGGGGGGAGACAAAAAGCAATTATATTTTTTTATTATTTTATGTCGAAACAGAACACTCAGAAATCAGGTGTCTGTCTATAAAGACCCCGTTTTCCCCAAAGAAAACTTTGTGCAATCTATTATCATGCTGGGGTTTTTGGCCGATAAGTTTGACCCATGAATGGCAGTAATTTAGCGGGGCCATTTTTTGTGCATTACCTTCTTTGATGTAAGATTCCAGCCATATTATTGCGAGTGTGCAATACCTGATGGAAAAAACAACGTGTTCATGTTTACAAAAATATTATCAGCGTCCCAAAATTATAAGCATTAGAAATTTTAAAAATTCACATATAACTGTCTGAAAGCCATATTAATAGCATCCGAAGACTAAAACTGTTATAGAATATTTTTATAATTATAAGAGTTAACTTGTTAAACAACCATAGACATGGTGTCGTGAGCTTGCATCCAAGTCCTTATGAACAAAACCTTTTTGCTTCAATTTTCGGTAACTCACCTCTTGCTTGCATTGTCCAACTTTAACTCTCTCCTCGTCTTTCTCAGGCGGTGACGAGTTAGCCAGCCTCCTGTAATTGCCGCGTTTTTCTCAAAGGTTCGGGGATGACCTGATTTTTCACTATTTTGCCATTAATCTTTGGATCTCATTTCGCCCTACTTTTTAAAATTCTTTTCGATAACTTGTAACATTGCAGAAAAGTCTATTATTACCTCCCCGCTGGGTTTGTTAGTCTTTGCATCAAACTTTAGGGTTAAGACTTGTTCTGTGCACTGGTGCTGGGGGTTGATTGCTTGATAATTGGTATACCCAGTCCACCATTAAGCGGTGATCTCAGGGTTTCTGTTCATTTTCTCTCATGGGCCCCTATCAGGTGAGGGGTAGGACGATTATGACGCCGATATTCTGATCCTCGTCTGGTTTGTCCTCATCAAGATGATCTAAGGTTTCTAGGTCTTCCATTAGGCCAGGGCAACTGTGATGAAGCTCGAAACCGTGACAAAAGGGTCCCTGCAGATCTGAGGGTGGACTCGCGATTGACTGTGCCACCAATACCTCAGACCATTATGAGACGATTTCTGCCATTGAAGAAGAGAGAAAAGACTATTCAGAGGCTGGCTTTTATTTTGGTGCATAAGAAGTGTCAGTCTCAGGCTGGTTCTCAACTTATGTCTATAGGAGTTTGTGCAGTTAAAGCAGGCACTGAAGTTCAAAACTCTTGGACCTACGGTCTTCTTGTACACGGGTTTCCTCCTCTGAATCTAACATAGTGCTCTAAAAATTAATGTCTACAAGCCTTGTAGAGATTGAAGCCATAGTTACCTTGAATCGTGATTTCGTTTTACACATCGCGAGCAACCACCCAATTTCTCTGATACTGGCGTTTTCTCGCTTTTTTCTGAGCATCTTTCATGGATGACTCTAAGTATCTCCTTCAGAACATGCTTGCTCTCCAGCTCCTTTAAACTGTGCTTGTGTTGGTAGAGCTCACCAGACGGGAAATGTTTTTTCGCCGATTGCTGGATTTCAAATTCTTTGAATCTTCAAAAACTGAGATTCTCTTACGACGGCAGGCCAGTGCAGCATTTAGTTTCCTCTCACGTAGTTAGTACGTAGTCTGGTTAGAAAATAAGAAAAAAAATTACCAAAATCATTAGTTTTTGAACTTCGTTAAATGATGTAATTTAAAGAATACACTTGAAAGTATCTGTGAAACATAAAATGAAAGACAAAGCTTGTGTATCTTGCAAGCTTACGCTCTCTCTCTCTCTCTCTCTCTCTCTCTCTCTCTTTTACTCTCTCGCTTTCTCGTTCGTTCTTTCTCTCTTTCGAACACTTTCTCACCGTCTTGCCCACTCTCTACCTCCCTTTTTTCCCTCTCGTTCTCTTTTTCATCTCTCTCTCTCTCTCTCTCTCTCTCTCTCTCTCTCTCTCTCTCTCTCTCAATATTCAACACAGGCTTCAGGATTGACTATTTTCTGATTTTTCCGGTATCTACCGTTTTACCCATTGCCTAGATCCCTTACCAAAATAACATCATGATTATAAAGATTTAACGGAAAAGATATGATATTTGGCTCGTTGCTCAAAAGGTCTTAAAGGTATCACTATTAAACCGTAAAAGATTACACGGGTTTTTATCTATATGATGATCTAGTAGACATTAAGCGTGATGCTAAAACATAGAACGCGGACGCAGTGCTCAACAAACCTATTTTGCACATTGAAACCGCCAGTGTTATATTCAGGGCCACTTATTTATGACCAGTCTTTTGCTGTTTGATCTATGTTATTATTAGCAAGTTTTTTTTTGTTGTTTTTGTTTTTTATTTTTTTTTTTCATGCATAAAGTAAACCTGGATCCAATTGTTTAAATCTCTTTGTTAAACCAAGGCGCCGATATTGGGGCTCGAACTCGCGACAAAAGGGTGCCAACAAATCTCAGGCAGGTTCGCGATAGAGCATATCTTGCTGAAGAGATGGTCACTAAAATCAATCATGTAGAGTTTACAGCGAAGTCAATCGTTTTTGCTCTCATGCACACAGCACAGCCCAGTCGGCCAGCCTTCAACTGCAAAAAAATCAAATACAACATTGAACGACCCTTTTTTCATTCATAATGAACATTTACTTCATGCACATTTCACTTAAATAAATACTAATGGCAATTTGAGACTAGCATTCCTATGAGAAAAAGCACTAAAGTAGTGGACTATATACACTCTGATAAAAAATCTGAACGATTTCGAGGCTGCTATAATTGTTTCCTAAAAAATTAATGCTTTTGGCATTAAGTATGAAGAACGAAATCTACGACCGACAATTACTTAAACCTTTTTGGTTTTTTTTTTTAGTTCTTACCTAAATATAAGATTCAAAATGCCGTTATCGTTAGCTTTTTCATTACAGTATGAATCGTAACGTATGCGAACCGACGCATAATTGTGTCATAATACTGTTCAAAAATTTACAAAAATGTTATCAGGAGAAATAAAAATAAATTCGGGAAATTCCATTTATATTTGGTATAACGGTGCACAGTGTTTTCGGTAGGAATAAAGACATTACTAATAAACTAAGAAGAAGCTATAAAAAAAAAAAATCAAGATCAGCAGTAGCTACTTAAATTTCGTCAATCTCAAACCTCTTACTTTTGCCTTTTGTGTCAATACTCACTCTCCTCTCTGTTCCTTTTTCAAGATAGTAAAACTGTGAAATGTAAAAGCATTTTAGTTGGAGGGTCAACAGATGTCAAACGGTTATGAAAGCAATCAATACCTATCATAATGTTGAATAATATAATAACAATAATAATTAAACTTTATTTTAATTCAACGATCTAGATTTGATCATTAGACCCTTAATAGGCCTGCGTCCGTCCGTCTAGTGATATTTCATTCATTGGTTTTTATTTCAAAGAAAATTAATAGATCAGTATCTGCATGACAATAAATGAATGGACATCTAGAGTCGTAACAATCTTATTTAAAAATCTCCATGACAATTAACGTTGCCTTCTCAAGGACTTAATTCCAAGATCTAGTTCTACAGACTTCTAGACCAGTCTAGAAAGATCGTTTTACTAATCTACAAAAATATATATAGTTGACATATTTGACAAGAGGTCTCTGTTTCCCTTTGTTGTCCTCTTTTGAGGCAATTCTGAATAGTAATACTATTATATTGGATTGTAATGGTATTTTTAATTTGGACAGTAATATTAGTAAAAAGTATCTATTTTTTGCCCCTCACTACCACCACCTGGTATTTCAATCATTTTTTTACCACAACCCACCCATAGCACCATTATCACTACCTTTATCATTACCACTGTCAATACCAGAATCCACCCACCCACCACCATACACATTACCATTACGATTATCGTTGTTACTTCTACCACCACTATCACCACTCCCACAAACGGCCACGACGATGGCCCGTACCATTACTATAACTACTATTACCACTATCTCTACCACCACTACAAACTGTGACCATTACTACAGTTTCTATAACCAC
Organism: Plakobranchus ocellatus; assembly: GCA_019648995.1. Taxonomy (NCBI): domain Eukaryota; kingdom Metazoa; phylum Mollusca; class Gastropoda; family Plakobranchidae; genus Plakobranchus; species Plakobranchus ocellatus. The sequence goes on from BLXT01007700.1 coordinate 12,009, forward strand.
TAGCATTACGATTATTAATTTACTATGACCACTCCAACCACCAATGCCAACACTATCGTCACTACTAGTATCACCACTACTTTTACCATAAAATCGCCACTGCCACCACCACTGCAATTATCATCGCCATCACTATCACCACTGGCATCACTACGACCATCACCACTGTCATCGATATTGCCCCAACCATCACTACAGTTATCACACCATTATCACCACTGCCACCATTTGCAATACAATAGCCATTATCACCAGCACTAACATTACCATCGCCACCACTAGCATCACTGCGACCATCACCACTACCACCGATATTGTCACCATGATCACTAGTTATCACACCATTATCACCACTGCCACCATTTGCAATACAATCGCCATTACTACCATTACTAACATTACCATCGCACCACCATCAGCGCTAACATCACTACTACTACCGACATCGCCACCACCATTATTGCTAACTTCATCACTATTATCTCCACAATCTCCACCACACTAATATCACCATTGCCTTCACCAACACAAACACGACCACAACTGTCACTTTAACTACCACCCCTGCCACTACCACACTTCTCTTTCCCATCAGGAATTACAGAGGACAATAATGAATTAGACAAGCAAAATGCAAATTGATAGAGTATAAAAATTAAGCAGTATGGGACAATATATGCCCATTCGAAACGAAGAGAAAAGAAGAGGGACTTGACTTATTAAAATACGGCCTATGGATATATGAAGCTGGAAAAAAATAGAAGAAACACCTATAACCACAGAGTAGATTTCTTAAGAATATGAGAGACTACATAGATCTCCAAACGCACGCAAATCGTGTAATTTCCTGCGAAATATTACTACAGGAAGAATCCCTGCAAATAGTATAAGCATTAAGCTCCAACAAATGATTAGGCCGATACTGAACTCGAGTTATTGTAAAACAGTGAATACAAAATTAAAACATTACAATAAAACATTACAACGATCATGATGGATTTCATTGCAAAAATTGATTAAAAGAAAGAAGAAGGAAACAAATAGATGAAGCAGCATGGTATTTGAGAAAGAAATGTAAGGGAAGGAAGACTTAAACTTTGCAGCAGAGGTATATGGAACTTACACTTTCTACCAAAAGTCAACATTTAGATCCTGAACTAGCCAACTAGAGACCAGAAAGACTTCATTTTGAAAACACACAACAGTCTATTCAGAAACACTGAAGTAATAATATCTATTGACTTCGGTAGCGACCACAGATTGGTAAGAGGAAGACTAACTCTCAATATAAGACTCATAATAAAAAGAAAAAAGGCTGCAAAAATCAATATCAGACACCTAGAAACAGTAAAAGAATCATTCCAACTTAAACTTGAAAAGCAAATTCGAAGCACTGACAGATCTGAGCCCTTCCATAGATTTGTGTTACAAGGTAATCAACGAATTCCTTCAAACATTACGCGAGGAATAAAACACGACATATTACAATGCCAGAAGAGAAAGAAATAGAACTTGACAAGAAAAAGAAAGAAATAAGAAATAAAAACAAAACCAGTGCAGAGGAGGTCAATTATGCTGGGCTAAACTAAACAGTAAAGAAGAAAAGCAGAGCCAGAGCATGCAAAAAGAGAAAGAATTATGTGCTAAAAGTCCTAGAACAAAAAAAAATGACCAAAAGAGAACCACAAAGGCAGAATTAAAAAAAAATAACACACATAAAAGGCAAAGATGGAACTAAAAGAAAAAGAAGCCATGCAACAAATTTTCAAGGAATACTATGTGACAGTATATGAAGCTACAACAACCGCCCTTCCAACACGCTCTACACCAGTACAGACAATGAAGAAATACCACCATTCAGGGACGAAGGTACATATATCAGCAAAAGCAAAGCCCCAGGACCCGATGAGATTACAAAAGGCATGCTTATAATTGGAGGTGAACTGTAATCACATACCCGACTAAGGTATTCAAGTAAAATCTTTACATCAAAAATGAAAACAAGCTGGAACGATGCAAAATATTTATACTACACAAAAAAGGAGGCCTAGGATATATTAAAATGTATAGAATAATAAGCCTCCTTTTCACACACAAAATCTTCACCCGTCTCATACGAAAACAAAAAGGAAAAAAAAAATCCATGCGATGAAGCAGGATTCAGAAATGCCTTTTTCCACGACTGACCAGACGCATACTCTGGGCCAAATCATAGAAACATCAAACGAACTAACCATCTCTGCTTCAAGTTCACTTGACTATGAGAGAGCCTTCGACTCGGCTGAACATTTCACTCTATTCGAGGCACTACGCAAAATAAAATATCAATGAAAACTGCATTCAATTCCTAGAAAATTACACAAATGTAACAGCTCAAACCTACATAGAAAACCTAAAATCAGAAATATTCCAGAGAAATAGAGGAATAAGATAATGTGATCCCATACACCCTCCCCCTCCCCCAAACGAAAAATAAAATAAATAATAACAACGGCAGCCATTGAAGAGTAATATTCAAAAGGCAAGACATAACAAATGGAATAAATGTAGACTATGAAACATTAACAAATCTGAGATAGTGGACGACGTAGTCCTCAAGGCTGAAAACACATCCCAAATGGAAGAACAGCTCAATACTCTCAAAGCCAAAAGTAAGAAATAGGACTAAAAACTGATAAGGGGAAAGCAAAGTACGAGTCAAAGGACGAGGAAAGCAAAGTATTTTTCTCGTACACAACAAACTACATAGAAAGCATTACAATAAAAATGGAAAACACAGTAATTGAAAAAGTAGAAAGTTACAAGTACTTGGGAAAGACAGCATGCCTAGATGATGCTACAAAAAAGGAAATCACATGCACGATAAGAGCGGGATGGGGCTGCTTTGGCCGAAACAAAGAAATCTTTTCGGACGATAACCTGTCAATGTCTCTTAATAGGCAAGTTGGTCCCTCACAAAAACTCTCGCATACAAACTCGAGAGTCGCAAAAAGAGCAATGGAAAGTAGGATTAAAAACAAAGATGAAGACAAATCCTCTGTTAAGAAAATAGGGAAAGAACGAAACAGAGACGTGCTGGATTTCGCAGAAAAACAAATATGGAAATGAGCAGGCCACATAATGTCAGACAACAGATTGACAAAAAGAACAACAGATTGGCAATCAAGACAGGGAAAGAGGTAGAAGAGGCAGATAGCCGACAAGATGGAGGGACAGTATTGTACGACAGAGAGTACCACTCACAGAGGCTCAAGCAGAGCGATGGCGGCTTGAGACGGAGGACTATATCCTGCAGTGGATGGACACAAACTCACAGTAACAGTAGTAACAGTATGGCATACTCTTGCCAAGTCTTATGATGCGCATTCTTCGTTTGCAATTGTTACACAATTTAATCAACTCGAAAGAAAGTTTTATATTGTAATTGCTTAAGTTTATTTTTAAGTTACTGTAAAACAATAAGTGATGCTAGCTGAAACCCCACATAATCTTTTGTAGAAGAGCAAAGCGGAACGCCTCTCGTAACAATCTGTAGTATTTCAGTTCAGTTGCAGTTACTCCTGGCGATATGAAATTCTGGGCACTCTTAAATTAGTTGGACAGTTAAAGCCTCTCAAAAGCGAAAGAAAAGGCTGCTTTTCAACTGTCGGGTATGCCGCGCGGATTCGTTTTAAAGGTGAACTGTCATGGGCCAATATGTACGAAGCTTTAAATGTTTCTATAAACACCAATATTCTTTAAGTAACCCGCTATGCAAAAGGGATTGACCTCTCGAAAAAGTCTGTACATGTCAGTTGTATTGTAGTATTTACTCCTGGTGACTTGAAAGTCTTGGTATTCAATGTTATCCTGTTGATCACCTTGGCCGATACACTCGAGCTGACGACAGCTAACCTTTTTGATGGTGGCCAGCGTCCTAATGGAGAGGTGTAAAAAAAAGCAAGGCCCTTTGCCTTTCTATTGCTGGCATCAGAGACAGCACCAGTAGCTCTCTCTGAGCACGTTTACTTCGCCTCTGTGGGGTAAGGAGAGGCCCCAGGGATTTTTTTTTTTTGCATTTAATTTCGCTCAGAACTCCAGTTATGTGCCAGGGCTACCCATGAGATATTTCCAGCAAGCTGCATGGGGCCAGCGGATCGGCCAGCTCTGTAGCGAAAGAAGTGTTTTGATAAGAGCGACAGATACTTACATGCACTGTTATCTTCCAGGATCCCCCCCCCCCCCCTCCACCCCACCCCCAATTACGGATCGCACCTCACAGCCAACAAGGCACCCACACTGAGTGCAGGCCTCTCGTTTCAATACCGGCAGACGATTGTAAAAATGAGTAAAGACAGCAGAAGGTGAGACAAACAAGATCATAGCGTACTAAAAGACCTTAAGTTAAGGCAAAGCAAACTGTAGGGAAAGAGATGTCGCCCATGTAGCCATTATACACAACTTGGTGTCGAATGGCGAGAGTCAAACCTGTTCTCAAATAGAGGGAAATGCTTGTTCTGATGTTTTATCAATTGCAATTTTCAATAAACGAAATTTGAGGAATTGTGTAATAAAAGAAATATCAAAAGCGTAAAAATGGAGAATCAGATATTTAGAGTGGAAAGTGATTAATTGCTTGAATGGTTAGAAGACAGAAAAAGAGAAAAAGGCCGAGGGAGAAATAGAAAGGCAAAAGTACAAATCAAGAAGGGGCAGGGCGGGGGTTGATCAGAATATTAAGATGCAAATAAAGAGAAATGGGACAAACAGGAAAAATATAGACAAGAAATATGAACAGAAACGACAAAGCTGAATGCGGCTTCCCTTTGAATTTCACAACGTTACAAGAGTTGTGAAAATCCAGGGGGTTTTGTTGATATACCGCACTCTGAGACTTTTGATATGTTCTAATTCATTCATTCAAAAGTGTACTGCAACTGGTGCAGTTGTATACGCGGAGACCCCGTCACCCGCGTCTTCTTCCAAAAACTAAGGTGGTATGTGTAGCCACTGCTTTAAATTTAATACGCCGTAAACGAAATACGTCTTCTAAACATGGCTTTACGACCTACTAAATTTAACGCAGTGACTGAGCATAGCACCTTGTTCGGAAGGCAAAAAGATCTCAACTTGTGAGATTATGCTCAGTCTTCACAATCAGTCTGCTGCAATGATCTTCCGTCTAGACTTTTGCAAGCAGACTAATTCCAGACTGAGCTATGTGTTGATGCACGGCTTCCCTCTGACAGCTCCAGTGGTGATGGATATACCGCGAGTTGCACCAACACAGATAATGAAAGAGAAAGCAGGCACGAGATAGCGTTCTTTGAGAAAAGAAAAACAGAAAGATGGAAATAAAAATTACCAACCGAAGGAAGTGCATAAACAGAGAAAAAAATAATAAACGAAGAAGCAAAAGGAAAAAACAAGCAAATAATACAAAACTTCCATCAAAGATGACAAGTTAGAAGAAAGACAAAAAAAAAAGGAAGAAAAAAAAAGATGAAAAAAATGTTGAATAATATAAGATTACATTATTCACATATAAAATGGCAACAGGAGAGATTAAAATCAAAGTAGATCAATGAATGAATGTATGAACGAATGAATAAATCAATAAATGAGAGACAATGAGTAACAGAGGAGAAAATAAAAACGGTTAAGTAAGCGAAACACTTAACAAAATTCCGAAGCTGAAGATGCGTTGGAAAACACCAAAGAAAAGAAATCCGTTCTATATTAGACAGTTGAAATAGACAGATTGAATGATCGAGTGATCGATTGATTGAATGTTTAATAGAACAAATGATATCTTGATCCGATACGTTCCGATGACAAATATTCGTAGTTCACCATAAGCGATACACATATGCATTATGTGTAGGATTCCAAGATTTCAGTCTTTAGAATTTAAAAAAAAATGGAAAGAAAAAGAAAAGCTTTCCATGAAAGCAAACTTTTCCCATCCCAATACCAACTTGCCTTCACCTCCCTCACACTCCCAACACCCCTCCCCTCCCCTCCCCCCTTCATTCAGTCGACTCCTTAAACCCTCTCCCATGTTGGAAAATTCATTTAGGAGTCTGTGGTGGGTGTGTGAAGTACCATTTCTTGTGGGGTTGAGATGAATTTTGAATGGACTTCAATTTGTGTCTGTTAGCACTGTTTTTTTTTCTTGCCGTCTTCCGCTCCACGTGGGCAGATATGTCATTTTTCATGTTATCATGTCTCTCAATGTTCTGCTTCGGATAGTAGCTAACAGAGATTTATTCACATGTAGTTAGTTGACAACATCTCACTTTTTCTTTGTGTCAACCCTTACTTGGCCAATTTGTAAAAAAATATAGATTTCCATTTACTATTTTGTTTTCCATAGATTTTACGAATGTCCATATTTCACAGGCGGATGTCTTTTTGTCTTCGTTCTTATAAATATTGATTTCAATATGCCGATACGATCTTTTTTTTTTTTTTTTGCGTATCAGACTTTCTGTGCAACTTCGACTGCTACTGGTTTGTGCTGGGATCGTTATTTAAGATAATACCATTACTCTCGTTTTCTTGATCTGCATGTCTAGGCCGCAGACTTCAATTATTTCCTTAACGACATTAATTAGTGTAGCTTGTATTAGCGAGCGCTGCTACGAGTGTTGTATCATCAGTATATCACAGGTTGTTTCTATTCTATTCCTTCCACGAATGCAGATTCCATGGGTGTTCTCAATTTCTCTGATGATTAATTCTATGTATACTCCATTTCAGAATGACGACAAAATAAAATGAAGGGCATCTTCCAAAACTTTAGAAATGAATACAGAATAAATCGATCAAATTGATTGAAACGAAGATTTGCGTTGATACAATCATGGATTGGTAAAGTTTTTCCATCACATACTTGATGAAACTGGATAATTTCACTTTGTTGGCTTTTATCGGGTTGTATGACGGTTTGAACTGGTGTCAAAAGTTCCTCTGACGTTGCAGGACAATTTCACTAACGATGCCACATCAATGCCTCCAACTGAACACAATCGAGGGTGGTTATGAACTGATGTAAAGATTGCATTGCAGTTTGTTTTTTT
>BLXT01007700.1:29630-52315 GCA_019648995.1 Plakobranchus ocellatus
ACTACTACTACTACTACTACTACTACTACTACTACTTCCATTACCACTGCCACAACCACTACTATTTCTACTACTACTACTACTACTACTACTACTACTACTACTACTACTACTACTACTACTACTACTACTACTACTACTACTACTAGGAGGCCCTAGAACAAAAAATATTGTATGGCTCTCCTGCGAAAGCAGGCCTTTAGGCAACAACAATTTTAAAACACATTTGCCGTCAACAGGTTTTGAACTTTTAGCGACCACTGGAAAGATTGACGGCAAACGCAGTACAGGCAGACAGAGACTTTCTTTTATTGAAAGTCTTAGGTCATGGCAATAGGTAATGATAGCAACAACTTCATAAGGTTTATTAGAACAGGTTTGAGTGGGGGATCAGGATCGCCAATGTCTGTTTCAGACAAGGCACCCAAAGAAAATAGGTAACCTCAGGCCAACGTCGCAGGTGGTTCATAAAACATAATGGCATCTTGATAACGCCTCGCACATTTTCTTTGTTCATAGAAATTAGCCCGTTTACGACGTGTGTTATACTGTTATATCATAAGCCTATTTCAGGCCAAGGCATCAATGGCAGTTTCGAACACAAGAGAGAGAGAGAGAGAGAGAGAGAGAGAGAGAGAGAGAGAGAGAGAGAGAGATAAAACAGTATGAGAGATAGAGAGAGATCGATGAAGGAGGAGCAAACAATAAAATAGTGAGTGAGAGAGAGAAAGAGAGAGAGAGAGATACCTGAGGAATGGTAATTGATCCGGTGGCGCACAGGTTTTCACTCTATGTTTTTACATTGCCGAATGCATTTGTTGATGCGCATGCCCAGGAAATCGAACGGAAGTATCCAAGACTCGGAAATAACAGAGATTGGCAGAAAAAAATGGAATTCTGCTAGAATTAAATGGCCAAACCACTATGAAAATACGGTTGCAGTCTACTGTCGACAAACTGTGGATTACATACATGAGTGTTTACGGTTTAGTGTGTTGTCGTAAGTTTTCATCAGATTATTTTTCGAAATTAATAAGCCTCAAGATCCAATCTAGATCTAGAATTAGATCTAGATCTAGATTAGATATCTAATCTGTTCTAGAGTCTAGATCTAGATCTAGATAATCTAGAATCTAGATCTAGATTTCTAGATCTAGATATCTAGATCTAATCTATCTAGAGAGTCTAGATCTAAATTAGGGCACTCCTGTACAATTGCGGCCCCGATTGTTTACATGGCGGAGTGTTCGTGCTTTATTTTATGTCAGATCTTATCAAATTAAAAGTCCTCATTTCGTCAGTATTGTTGGTAGGCCTAAAAATATCCCTGCGAAACCGATACTACTGACAAATTGAAGTAAGTTCAAATTGATCAGTCCCAATTTAGAAATAAAACGCTATTATAGTGAATACGGCTGCCATTTAAACAAACGGGACCGCAATTGTACAGGAGTGCCTTAATTAGATCTAGATCTAGATCTAGATCTAGACTATGTCTCCAATATCTAGATTATAAGATATTTAGAATTTACAGAGATTGGGATGGGAGCAGCAAGGCCTTTTATTTTTGAGAATTCGGCATCGGATTTGGGGCTTGTGAGTGAAAAATGAGGAATGCATATGTTATTTTTTACTTAAAAACTAAACAGACCTGCCATGCACCATCTTTTTGTTTTGCCCATGAAAAAAATTTGCTGACAACAATCGCTGTCTGAGTGGCTATTGCTATAAAAGTCCCATGAATATACCGTGGGTCAAGAGGAAAGTTATTGTAACTGCAGGAACTTAATTATAAATGCTATTGCAATGGAATAAAATGCCTCTACAGTTGAATATGATTTATAATCTTGGTTGTCAGGGGAAAGAAAACCTCTCTCGATTAATTTTTTTGATATCAACAATACCTGTTTTTTTATATTATTTACCTGTATTCCTAAAGGGTATATTGAACATCATCTTCAATATATATTCATTATCAATATGACCTTATAATCTGTAATTGTTTCATATCACAGTATTCCTTCCCTTACCAATATATATGTTACAGAACATCATAATCATAAGTAATTATGCACCCGACTCTATGTCAATGCCATTAATGCTTATATGGTCAGCTCATAGAGATGTGCATGTAGCGCTCACCTGCAAACAAAGAATTACATTTTACTTGAAAGGAGTGAGCCTAGAGTTCGATCTTTAAGTTCTCAACAGTCCTATGTTAGGGATGCAGAAGCCAATGATTTGCATCCAAGGATGCCTTTCTTAGTTCTTTCGGGCCCCACTACTGGCACATATAGCCTTAAAGCCTGTGATCACCTTGTTGTGGACTGGCTATTCACTTCAGTCCAAACCCTTTAGGGATGTGGACACCAAAACTGGCGTTTTTCTCAATCAACATCATTTTTAAACATTATGGTCATTTGCATCAGATATTAATTAAATAAGAAAAATGCAAGCCTGACCTCCAATTTGCAGGCGTTTTTATTCAGATTAAATAAAATTGCAAGCCAGGCATCAGTCGGTTTGCAATTGTTTTCAGGATTTGTTCTTCTTTGGTTACTTTAAATTGGTTACATATAATTAGTGAATTTGCTACCATTTTATCTACGTGAGGTACAAATTATAATGGATTAAATCTAGGCCCCAGTATCAGGCTTTGATGTGCATTCATATTTCCATTTTAAAATAAATTTACTTTCAAGCGTCTTGATTTATTATAAGTAAAACGTTTCTAACCACCAGTTTTATTACATCTAGATCAAGGTTACTGTGTAGGTAGATCTGGATCCAGATTTTGGTCGAGTTAAGGTGAACTGAGCTCTTGTTCTAGGATGTAGGTATAGAATTTTTATGTCCTGTAAGTTTCTTTTGTCATCATCAAATTTAATTAATTTAATTCACGTACAGATGCATATTTCAGCCTGAATTTATTTTATTTTGTAACTTGTTCAGATGGTTTGTTTTATATTTTCTTAGGGCTAGACATAGTTTCTGTTACTCTAGACCTAATTATCCTAATTGATATTTTTGTAGCTAGATCTCGGGCCTTTTTTTCAATTCCACATTCAGATGAAATTGACTTCTTTAAAAGATTCAAATTGATTGAATTTAGATATACTAGACTACACCTAAGAGTTTCTCTCAAACATATGGTTATACTAAACTTATAGTCTGCATTGGCGTTGTTTTTGGTTTGTATTTTAAAAAAAAAATAGTTTTACAGTAGCAGCAGGCCCCTTTACAAGCCAATACAATATTTTGATCACTTGTTGCTGGCCAACTCAACTTTTATATTCTTGTACCCATGTTTTATTATGATCCTGCAATCATAGCTATGATGCATTTTACAAAAATTTTTTTTGTAATTTAATGTTAAATGTTATAATTTATTTCAGAAACAAGGCTTGATCAAGTTCTTTTGACTCTAGAGGAGAAAGCATCTAGCAAAATGTGATGTCCCAAATTCAGACTGATCTTACTTTAGAAAAATACACATACATGTCAAGACATATAGCTATACAGGTGTCTGAATTTCAGCAATCTTTGTACCAAGTTCAATTCTGAATGGATACAATGTAAAATTCAACAAAAACTTGTAAGAGAAACAGAATAAAGTTCACCACCATGGCAGCAAGAAATGGTGTTGTCATGTCAGATGACGATGGTGACGATGGAGATGTAATTGAGCTTGTCTCACAAGAGGATTATGACTCTGGAAGGGTGAGTATTCCTTTTTCACAGTGGCAGAGCGCTGTCTGCCAAACTGACTGCAGTAATTGTGTATTTTTATAGAAATCAAGGCCCTTGTTATTGAAACAACAAAGAAGATGGAAGAAGATACTGAGACCATACCATCATTTGATCTGGATGTCAAATTCGACAACTAATGCTCAAATTGAAATGTCCTAAAACCAGTCCAAATGAGCTGAGATTCTTTTTTAAACATTTTAAACCTTTGCTCTAGTCACAAACTGCATCTCATCATAATCATAACCTTTGCTATGTTGAAAACTGACTAGAAATGTATAGTGTATTGAAACCTGTAGAGTTGCCATTGTCTGCTGATTGTAGGAAAATTCTAGCCATGTTATTGTTATTAAAGTATTAGTGTCTCAGAATGTGTAAGAAGCATGACAAGATCTTTTAAGGGTAAGACAGTTAACTTAAATTCGTTAACATTTTATTCCCAATTAAAAAAAGCTTGGAAAACATTAAATAGAAATTCCAAAGAGACTACACTGCTTCTTTTGAATTTATTAGGTAGCAGTGTAATTTCTGAAGATTCCTGTTGATTTGTTTGTGCCTATTGAGAGCGCTGTCATACCTCACAGTTAGGGGCTACAGCCAAAGCTCACTGAATCGTTTGTACTTATTTGTTTTTAATTAATTAATTTATTTATGTATATGTTTTTTGTTGTTAATTTGTGAATTTTATGGTGCGGCTTTCAAACTGCATTTAATTTTTCACACGCATGGGTATTATATATATATATATCAGTGAATTTGCAGATCAATAACCGTAAATATATTTAAAAAAAAAAAAAAGAAAAAAAAATTTGATTTGAAATTACGCCCATGATTTTTTGTAAGACTCTTCAAACCCTCAAATCTGCAACTCTTGGAGGAGTTGTGGCGCGCTGGCCAGCAAAGCCACCCAAAAAAAATTTTTTTATTTTTTTGAGTTTGCACAAACAATCAAAAACGATGCAACGTATTTGCAAATAATAGAAAGAATAAAAAAAAAGATTATTTGGTTAACAGCTAAGTTCTTTTCATCCTTAAACTTATAAAAAAAAAAGGAGTCCTTGATTGATATATACCCGCAAGCGTTGTTGGATTAGCAGCGGTTATTCTGGGTAAAGTTTATTTTGTCTGTGTTCTTCTAAGTCCCCAACATCTCTGAACTAATGTAGTCTCAGCATTGATTTTAATCTCGAGTGTGCAGCGTCTCAACTCTAGTAAGCTTTTTTTTTAAATGCTTTTTTTCTGCTTTTTTTTTCTTTTTCTGCTTTTTTTTCTTTTTCTGCCTTTTTTTTTCTTTTTTTGAAACAGCTGCTACTATGGTAAAACTTAAAGCTAGATCGTTGTCTTCTAACGGAGTTAAATTATTGCTCACTGCGCAGGCTTCCAAGCAAAGTAAAGGACACATGTATTGCGACAACGGCAAAAAAAAAAAAAAGGAAAAAAAATGTACAGGAAGATTATTCCTATATCTTTTTTGTTTTGAATGGATTTGGTTCGTGTCCGCATTTATGTTAAGAAATACATAAATAAAGGGAAAATTTCCGACATCCTCTCTCGATAGCAATAATTGTCGCCATTGTGGTTCGCTAAAGGCAAAATCCAAAAAGTTTTGCTTTGAGTTCTTTTTTAGATAGAATGTAATTGGTAAAAAAAACTATTTGGAATGATAAATCCATAACTTTCGCTAAGGTAGCGCTAATGTGCTGGCCTATGTGTACGCATCTTTTTTGTTATCATTTTTGCCGTCTTTGTTTAGTAGGAAAAGGGGGGGGGAAGAGAGAATTTGCAACACAATTTTTAAAGATACCCTTTGTTCAAACGGAAGGAGCAATTTGTTTTCCCCATTGAGCTATCAGTTTTAATAGCCCAATGTTTTTACTTAGAGGCAGACGTACCAAACAGTCATAGTGGGAAAAACAAAAAAAAAAAAAAAAAGGATATTCAATACATGTACTTCGTGTGGAACTCAGGTAAGAAAAATGTTTGCTGGCAGTAGGGATGTACCTGGCTGTGCATACATGAGTCAGTAGTGCCAGGTCATGGCTTTTCAGTGGGCGGATGCGTTAAGAGTGCGTCTTGCTAAGATGGTGATCTCTCTCTCTCTCTCTCTCTCTCTCTCTCTCTCTCTCTCTGTGCCAGTGTATCATTTCTCTCTGAATTCCTCGCACGATTTATGTGCCAAAATATTATTGTCTGTATCTATTAATTTTCTATCTTCTTATCGACACATTCATCTTGATTCGCGATTTCTATTTATAGTGTATAAGAACTTATTCGAAATTAATTTTTCGTTGTCCTCCACCTCGGCATATCTTCGAAAGTGTAGTTTTTGCTCAGTCGTGCACGTTTTTTTTTCTTTGATGCTTTAAAAACGGTAGCAAATATCTATACACCTTCTTATAAACATTCATCATTTAGATTTAGGTACTAAGACTAGTCTACGTCTGTTCACACTCGACCCTTCTCTGTCTCCCTCATCTCAAATGCCGATTTATTCAGCGAAGCGATCCACCCGATGCCCTTGCGGGATATGTTTTTATGAAGCTTCCTCCGAGGAGCAGACCAAAAGCAAAACTTATCTGAGCAGTAAATACCTGCCAAACAAATTTTATGCTCTGAGGAGATGTACTGATGTTGCATGCTTACTCCATATCCAAGCTTATATTAGGATCACCTCAACAGAGAGAGAGAGAGAGAGAGAGAGAGAGAGAGAGAGAGAGAGAGAGAGAGAGAGAGAGAGAGAGAGAGAGAGAGAGAGAAGCCGCGTAAGCGGTTGTCCTCAAAGGGACAAGATTCATTACATTGGGCAAAGGTGCAAAAGATAATTATGACTGTTTTTAAAATATACAACTCAAGCAAGCTGCTACAAAGATACATGCATCCAATATAGATCAAATTTCAATGCAGCATTAAAAGGGACTGTGAAGGTTTAAGTTGAGAGTTAGTTGAAACTGTGTCCTTAATTATGGCGTGTCTTAAAGTGTATAGTCTTAACAGAGTTGTATTAAGAAATAATAATATGCGGTGGTCAATCATAAAACCTATCCGCCGTCACTAGTTATAGTGCACTTTAATGGCCACCGGTGTCTTGGCCTGACAAGGGCCTGAAAGCCTGAGAATACCTTTTTGTGGTTGGACCATTTCATGCAAAACAAATTGAACCAAGCACCGTGCAAGGGATTTTAAGAAAGTTTCCTGTATTTTTTTTTTTTTTTTTACTTTTGGTACTCAGTAATAGGCATTGTTTCAAATCAAAACGTTGCAAAAAAAAAAAAAAAAAAAAATCGTTTCTCTTTCTAGATTCAGATGTATGTAGGAAAAGAAACGTGCTTAAAAGGTGATTATAAGTTCACTAAAGGGATGTTACCATCTTATTCACAATGTGCATTAAGCTCAAATGTTTTTAACTTAACTGATCAGTATTTCGCTTGGCATAATTAGATCTGGTCCTTTTCTAAACTATTTGAATTGATGATTAATTTATAATTGTACATTATTTACTTATAAACCCAGTCCACCATTAAGCAACAGTCTCGAGAGAAATTAGATACGTCTCGCTTTTCACGGTTTCATTACGGTAAATTAGGGTGTCATTCAAAGCTCATAGTGTCTGTCTCGTTCTTTTGAGGATCTTGTTCCAAAACGTGATCAGAGTGGCGCTTAGATAACTTTTAGGCAGTACCTTTAAGGATCATCAGGTGGCAAATTTTTGAGGCGGAAGCAAAAGTTGAGTTAAGAGTGTTACATTGTAACAATCATATGTATTTTTCAAACCGATTTTTTTTTTTTCGCAATGACTCGAAGAATCTCGAGTAACGGGTCGGAAAAAAAAAGATAAACGAACAGACAGTACGGCATACAGTGTGAACCTCTCTTATATGAAAGAGGAATAAACGACTCTTATAAAAAATCACTACAGATTATTTTTCCAATGGATTACACTTGATCACTTTTGACTTGAGGCTTTTTTTTTTTTTTTGCTAAAAAATTGCAAGAACTTAAATAAAACAAACACAAAAAAAAAAAAAATGCAAAGTTTGATGCTTCTTAAAGCTGCCCCTTTGAGAAGTTCCTGCTTTTCACTTAAAGGAACAGTCAGTACGACATCACTCAATCACCCAATGCATTGTATTAGCTATCCTTGTTAATCTGTCTTTAGGGAATAAGATAAAATAAAACAGCAAAAACAAAACAGAAAAATGTTGTTAGTTTCGTGCAGCTCACAAATACCGTTCGAAATAAATTTTAAACTTGTTTTTATACTCTTTCGTCAAATTTTTAACGCGTTCGCACTTTAAAAAGCAATAATCGTTTCTTCTTCCTTTCTGCGATCTATGCCTAAAATACCCATCTTTTTCATCACCATCACTATAAAATCATGTAGGCTGATGCTACTATTTCTGTTGCTCCTCCTCTTTTTCATTCTCCTCCTCTCTTCTTCCTCCTATTGCTGCTTCTGCCACTACCGCCACTACCACCACCACCACCACGGTTTACCTTTATTTTCATCCTTTTTTTTATGTTTCAATCTATTTCAACCACTCTCAGTTTTCGCCATGATCCTTGCTATGAAAAACAGTTTTTTCGCCACCATTGCTACGAAAGTTAAATGAGAATGAAAGTCTCATTTCTCAATGCTTTTAACGCCCACCGCAGATACTCAGGTAATAAGATACACGTACATTCCAGGGTCCCTTAAAGCTCTGCGCAGCTTCATCGATCGCTCCCCTAGTGAGTGCGTGAGTCACATATGGATTTCCCTCACCTGGCAAGTGATACTAAATTCTTGATTTTTATTGGATGAATTTCGCTTTGTATTAATGGCAATGAGTGAGGATAAAAATAACTTCAGGAAATTCTTGATGCAGCTTCCAGTCTTTTTAAAGGCGGCCTTCTCGCTCCGGAAGCACGACTTCTCTATAAAAGCTGTGCGGTTGGGTGCTCTTTCCATTCCATTTGAGAACAATCTTTGCGTTTCTTGTACAGTCTTTTTACAATGCGTACGTTCTAGATAATTTAAACCAAAAAGACGTATATATTCAAAGGGACTTTTTTTTCCCTCCAGTTTCCAGTCGGAGCTTAAGCAAGGAAGTGTTATCTACTAAACTAAAATTCGGTTATTGGCATGCCTTCCAACTGCTAAAGCGTGCCTTTTTTTCTAATGTCCAGCAAATTCCACTGTTAATTAGTGACAAAAGATGGTTGTTTCTGCTGAGATTTGTGACGCTGACTTTATACCGGAGTCGAGCGATCAAAGAAATGTAAGTTGATTCTGTTTTCCAGTTATATCGCTTTTTTTTTTTATGGACATCTTTTGAATATACGTAGTTGTGAGTATATTTGTCTCTCATCCTCTATTTGTCTGTCTTTTGAAATAGTTAGCATTCCTTAGTCCATCATTTATTTTTGGACATGTGGTGGCATTCCTTAAGTTTATCATTTAGGCTGTGAATTATGGTAGCACCCTTTAAGCCTTCAGTTATCGCTGGTAATTCCACAGCATCCCTAAATTCTCAACAAATATCACTGAAAATGTGATAGGGACGCTAAACTTCAAATATTAATCTCCCGAAAATTGAAAGCATCCCTTAACTCCCTCATGCATACTATATGGAAATATAATTGCACCTTTAAAATCCTTCATTTGTCTCTGAAAATTTGACAGCGTACCTAAAAAGTATCTCTGGAAATGTGTTAGAATCTCTCTAAGAGGGGCACCGCACTGCGTCTTTTTTTTTTTGTTTTTTGTTTTTTTGGTTTGCCAACTCGCCGGTTCTGTTGGAGAGTTGAAATACACCCAGAAAAAATGGTAAAATCACCGCATTTGCCCAATTGTTAAGTGACCAAATCTGCCGTAGCCAATTAAAGAGCGGTATCGTTAGTATTAAGTCTATGGACAGTACTGCTTTTTTTTTTATCTACGTCAGAAATTTGTCCCAGGAAATAAACTGTGCTTAACTCAACTGTTGTGAAATTCTTTCGAGATATTTAAAAACCAGAGTGACCTACCGCACCACGGCTAAATAGATAAAGTTGTGGTGTCATTTAACACATACATTCAATTTTTCCTTTTTTTTTTTTTTTTCTTGCTTAGTTTCTTTTTTTCCTTTTTTGAAAGCTCAATAGGATTCTGCCGTATCATTACAAAATTGCTAATGTTGCTTAAGTGTCACACAATAATCGCGCCTGAGGAGATATATTATTTATGAGTTCTGTTTTGTAGAAAACAAAGGTCCGACCATTTGCAAGAGAATATCTAAATATTCTTTTATCATTCCAAAATACCTCCCACCTTCACCCACATCCCAAGGGAGGTGATACCTGAGATACTGCAGTTTGAGTAATCGCCAAATGATGGTAGGGTGAATCTCTTTCGATGTTTCTTTTTGAGAATGGAAAATATTAAAGCACAAACGCAAGAAACCTCTGTCACACCCATCCTAACAATCTTAAAAATACCATGTACACGATGCACATGGAGAAAAGAAACCGCTCATTGTGAAGTAAGTCTGTGTGCCAATGCGGCGAGGCGGTTCTCTTTAATACCGAACCGAACTGTAGCTGTGCGGCATATTTATAGCCAACGAGTTGATACTGCCGTGAACTTTCAGTGGAATAACTAGACATTAGGATGATTTGTCTCTCAGTGTTTTCTTTTATCGGGCGAAATAGACTGCAGCTCAATAACATTTTTCTAGGTCTTCTTTCTCCTCTCTCCTTCGGGGTAAATGGCCGGCGGGTTAACCCGCCCTGAAATCTGTGGGGACTTTTCTGTCGCAGGCTTGAGTTAGGGATCAAGGGCCTAAAAGCCTGAAATCACAGGGACATTATGCACAAATTCCTTTTCCTTCACCTTCTCTCCCCTTTCATTTGTGACACATTTCGGTAAGGGACGCACGCGAAGATGAGCTGGAATCTTTCATCGCGAGAGTCAAGAAAGCCCGTGGATCAGCTTAAAAGGGACAGACTTTATCCCCCAAAAGAACACACATACCTTCTGTCTCTCTATCTATCCCACCCTCTCTCTCTCTCTCTCTCTCTCTCTCTCTCTCTCTTTCTCATATCAAAACAATGGTATTTGTAAGAGATACTGGCATGCTTAATTTATGAATGACGTTGGAATGAAAGACAGAAAACGAATAAGAATGAATACGATTTACTCTTGCTGATTCACCCCTTCCCCTCCTCCCCCCCACCCCTTCTTGTTAAGTAATTTGTTGATGTATATGAAAGAGCGAGAGAGAGAGAGAGAGAGAGAGAGAGAGAGAGAGAGAGAGAGAGAGAGAGAGAGAGAGAAAGATTGAATGTGCCATCACTAGCATTGTTTCATTTAATTTCAAATTCTAATTCTGTATGTTAAGCCTGTTTCAGATCATAAGTAAAATATCTATTTTAGCAGGGGTGAAAAGTTCTTCTCTCAGTTTTCTATTTATTTGCTACTTTAAAAAGTAAAAGACTGAGTTTTGCCATTTTCCCATTAGATCCTTTAAACATGCTTTAGGAGTTTTACGAAAAATCGGATTGATAAAGAATACATAGGATTTGTTGACGAAGGGCTACATCTCACATTTTCATCAAACAGCATATCCATATTGTGCCATTGTAAAATTCATTCTGGTTTTCATAATACTTAGTTCTAATTGAAAGAAAACCATTGGAAAAATACTGGCAAGATTGATGACTTAATTCAATGTGAGCATGGGTTTTTTAAACTTCTGCGCTTTCAAAGCAATGATGTTTCAAAAAAAAGAACAACAGTGGGAATTTCATACAATTGGTCACGAAATCTTATGCATAGTTTGCGTGTGTCTGTTGGATCCACTTTAATTAACCTCTCAGAACACCGGCCCCCTTTGGGAATTTGTCGTTGTTGCTGTTGTTGTGCCTCGTTCAATGTGTGTAAAATTTGCGCTTCTGTCATTTTCCTCATCCTAATGTTTCCTCTTTTATTTATTTATTTTTTTTTTTATCTTTTTCTTCGTTCGTGGTGAAATGCAACTTATGATTCAGTGCGATAACATGAAATATTTTAGCTTCATTTAAAAAAAAAAGGAAAATTTCGCAGAGCAAGTTCACTTGTGGCAGGCCAATCCCACTATTCAGCAATTTTCATTAGATGGGCTTGAAAAAAAAATAGCGAAAGTTAACAAATGCCCTTGATACTTAAAAGCACGGAATGGAAAAAAAATGCTTTTTTTTTCCCTTCTTTCTCTATTCGCTTCGTCACCTGGCCACAATTTCGAAACAAGGCCAGATTATTCATAACATCATAATACTATAACTTGAATCGATATTCATCTTTCCGGCCAGTTATCTGGTTCACCTCATGTAATGCAGATCTTGACCTAGGCTTAAATCGTTGCTACTATCATCTCGAGCATTTTAAAACATCTAGGTTGGAGCACCGATATAAATTAATGAGCGTTATGATTTTTGGGGCGTTACATTGATCTGTCTCATAATCGTGCAGGGATCACGTGCATTAATTGCCATTTCCATGGCCCGCCGTTTAATGCTTTATTGGACAGGAGCCATGTTGATACAAATGATAATGCGCATGCACAGCCGCAATGAAGAGGGGCCGTTATATTGTTCATGTGCCTGGATTTTATTTCAATGCGGGGCTCTTGATAGGACAGTTTTGAGCGAACTCGCCATGCACTCTTCATGAACCTCTTTGCCAGGGGTTCGATTGACATGAGAAGGGCCCTAAGACCTAACATTACCTTGTCGTGGACAGATTGTTTGAGCAAAATGAAAAAGAAAAAAAAGACTCATTTCATCTTTTTGTGTAGATTCAACAATATGTCTGGGTTTACGATCTTTCTTAAGACTATACATATACATGTGTCTATCTTTTGGTTTAGTATAGTAAATTGAATTAAACGACCACGCAGCCACTTATTTAAAATTTTGTCAGGAAATAAGAAAACGAAACATCATCATCTGCAATCCCAACAAGCCCTTAAAGAATTGATCACTTAGAAAACTAAAGGTTTTCTCTCCGATGAGATCTTTTAATAGTGCATTAAACCACTTAGAAAAAACAAACAAACAAAAAGGAAGATTATAGCTACTTAAAAAATTATTTTAAAGATCTGAGTGGGATTGATAAGCTTACGATAACATCTTTATATTTAAATACATCTTTGGTGATGTATGGCATCCGGTTGCTGAATTGAACACTGATATTTGGCTCATAAATTATCTACTAGCTCAACGAAATGAATGCAATGCAAAAAAGGACAATCTATCTATGTATCCATTCACCTATCTATTCTTTCGATTTACCCGTCTTTCTTGCATGTACACAATATTTTGCAATTAGCTCTTCAGCCTACAGGCGAGTTTTAATTAACGCTATCTCTCTATCAATTGTAACACACGCATCTTTTCCCATTCCTCTTATTTTGGAAGCCTTTCTTGACAAGTCATATTATACATCACAACATTGTTTCCTGTTACTGTATGTGTCAATAATTTTAAACGTAGACAAGCTGAAAAATTGACACGGCTGACCCAAGACGAGCATCAGGAATGCGCCTGAAGTCTTAAGTCGTTTTTTTATAGTTTTTTTTCTCTGAACAACACAATAAAAATCAATGCATATCGAGGTTGGTGTGCGCTATATCCCACAACATATGGTTGACGATTATTGCCTATAATTTATCTTACAAGAAGTATGATTGGTTGTGAGCTTCAATATATTGTTACGCGTGCTTTAATACGATTTTTTTAAAGCAGCGCACAGACTCAAGGTCTCAAGGGATTGTCGCAATATAAATATCTGATTTTGAAGGCTAGATCTATGCAATTATGATTTTTGTGTTCAGTAGCCGGATCTATGTGGAGATGGTTGGAACGTATTGTTTTTAGGTAGCTTTTCTTA
This sequence comes from Plakobranchus ocellatus, assembly GCA_019648995.1. Lineage (NCBI taxonomy): Eukaryota > Metazoa > Mollusca > Gastropoda > Plakobranchidae > Plakobranchus > Plakobranchus ocellatus. The sequence goes on from BLXT01007700.1 coordinate 43,264, forward strand.
CCTCCTCCGGTGCATTGTAGATAGTGTGAGGTTTATTTGTTATGCAGGGCAAGAGGAGTAATATTACTTGTGATTCGGTGCAATCTGCGGCTGGTGCAGTTGTGTTTGGTCAGAGAGAAATATGTGTTTATGTATGGTCAATGCACAATACAGTACACAGTGGACTGAAGCTCAGTGTGTCTTCATCATTCATTGATTTTGTACAATAGTTTTCATCATGTTGCTGGAGTACTTTTTTTGTTTTTGTTTTTTGTTCACGAATGTCATCGAAACATTGTAAGAGAAGCGTTGTAATATTAGACAGCTGTGACACGCTGGTGGTTAATATTTGGTTAATCTATAGTGGAAATTTATGAAGCTATTACTCTTTCTTTTTAAAGATAAGTTGAAATATTCTGTTGAGCCATTCTTTACATAACAGTATTTGAGGCTGGTTGTGATGTTAAAAACTGAAAAAAAGGCTCATTTGTGGCACATTTTCATTTGAAAAAAGGAGGCGTTATGACGGCATTAAATAATTACTTAAGTGAAGGAGTTGGGTCACAGGGATTCCATGTTTTGCCTGCGCCATCTGAAAAAGAATTAGGTTTTCGCAAAAGTGTGAGAGAAATAAGCATGGCAGGAATCCCAAGGGAACCATGGAACGATGAAGATGAGTTCCATTCTTGTGATGATGATGAAAGCGATAATTTGAGCGACGTGAATGACACTGCCAGACCTGCAATACATACGAATATGGATAAAATAACATCAGTGTCTAGCAATGGTTTTAACAATGCGACAGATTCAGCATGTGCGGATGTAGTATCTATGGAAGGAACTTCAGTGGACAATATACGAGATTTGGATAGCCCTGAACCTCAAGGCTTTAAACCTGCATCAAAAACACAAGACATTTCAGAACAAAGTTTCACCGGTATGGCAGGCCTTACATCTGATATGCCTGTGGCAAAGGAAGAACCGTACACATATGCTGGAGTCGTCGGTGGTCTCGTCGCAGCTGGTCTGGATGCCGCTAGTGCTGTGGGATTTGGTTCTTGTCTGGATGAGCTCGGCCGTGGACGCGGTAGGATTGGTCGAATTTACAAAGAGCGCTTTTCTTTATCGAGTGAAAATTTTGGTCATCATACTGTAGAAAGTGATGGTACGTGTGTTGACCAATACCCGATGAACAAAGCCTGTGAAAGCACAAGTGGTGTCGAAGAAACCACATTTTACCCAACTGTCAATGTCAGCAGTATCCAAGGCATGAAAGAAAGTGAAAAGTCTGACGCCGGCATTGCAAGCTGTGAATCCTCCGACATTTCGATTTCAAACGGTTTGTCTATCAACTCTGACAAATCGTATACAAATCCCATTACATTTTCAACCCTAAGTTCGCTGCGGCTGTCATCTGTAATTTCAACATCCGCCTCTGCCAGTCCTACACCTAACTCTCCATGTGAGAGCCCTGGTGTATTCTTCTCCTGCTACACATCTCTTTCGGATCTCCGCGATGATTCCTCTTCCCCTAAGCCTTCCTTTCAAAAAGTTCACCCAGGTGAACCACAGGGCGTATATCGATCAAGAAATCCCAGGAAAAAAATTCCCAGACAAAGTGTGATTTCCGATCACCATGACTCCCCTTTTTCTTCTCAAACCATGGGTAACACAGAATGTCCTGCTGCATCTTCTTGCCTTAGGAGTAAAAGAAATAATCAAAGCTGTCACGTTAAACAGAGTCGTTCAGGTTTCAGCACCAGTTCGGTTGAAAACGGAAAACGTAAAACATCGTTCATATCAGTTACAAATAAAACTGTCGGAAATTTGTCGAGAGCAGGTGCGTTTGACACGGATAACTCAACCAACAAAACTTCTCTAACCCCGTTATCCCAAAGGCGGGCGGGTAATCGGCCTTTAAAACCTTTAGCCCTAGTTCATGAGCCGCCAGCTCGTAGAGCTAAGTCTGCATCGCCCATACCCTCCCGTATTCCCAGACCAGTATGGCGAGAGAAGATTATTAGAAAAGCTCCATCTGGTTCCAACTTGTCTTCACAAAGGCCCAGGGCAACAGTTTTTAGCGGATCCAATGATGATTCAGAGAGCATTTCTTGTTTTAGGAAATGGTCTAAAAGTACAAGTCCACTGAAAGAATCTGCACAATCAGATTTTCAAGGCAGATTAAAATTCAGTAGTGGTAAAGGTGGTACGTCTTGGACTATACCTGCCTCTATAGACTTGCCCACAAGAAACAAAGAAAGGGGCGTTGAAACCTGTCCCTCTCTTTATGCTCGTAGCACAGTGGCATCTGTATTAAAACGCCGGCCCAGGGTGTACAACACCCCATTAACTCAATCCAAGAAGGTCGCAGGCTCTGGATCTTTATCTTACTGTTCTTTTCATTCCCACACGAGAGGTGGCGATGTTTGCTTCCCAACACCTCCATCCTCCTGCCCACCACTGAGCCCTGTGTCTTTACCGTCTGTAGGATCTAGTCCAGTTGTTCTCATTGACCAGCACCGCCAACAGAACAGCTTCTTCCCTTGTTGTTCCACTGCTCCGGAACCTACCGGTAACAATGTCTCATCCAATGCGAGGGAATCTTATGCTGATATAAACAGTCATGGCAAGGTCGTTTATGATGACCCGTTCGTGAACAATAGTAAGTCTCATACAAATGTAAGGAATAGCATTGGGTTTCACCAGCTTCCTACCCCAACACAAAATGGAGAAACTGTTATACCAAATTTGGTCAAATTTGCGCAGAAAGACCTTCCGTCTTCAAAAGGCTGTCTTTGTGAGCCCCACAATTTGTGTATTGCCAAAGATGCTTTCAATGAAAGTACTCAGCCAGTATGTCACCCAGCCAACTTGAATTCTTTTACGCCTGTTTTACATTACTCCTTAGATTCATTTGCACCTGGTTTCCAATCGTATTCATTAGATTCCCTGTTAACCAGTGTGCAACCCTACTCCCAGGATTCCTCTATGGCTGGTGTCCAATCCTACTCCCTGGATTCTTATACAGCCAGTGTCCAACCCTATTCCCTGGATTCCACTATAGCTGGTGTCCAACCCTACTCCCTGGATTCTTCTACAACCAGTGTCCAACCCTACTCCCTGGATTCCTCTATATCTGGTGTCCAACCCTACTCCCTGGATTCTTCCATGATCTATGCCCAACCTTACTCCATGGATTCTTCTAAAATTGCTATTCAACCCTACTCCTTGGATTTTCAAATGAATCCTCATGTGTATCAGTCACCGAACATTGCCAATCTTTACCTCTCCACTGACCCAGGGCAGCCACAATCTCTTGGAGACTCCAACTATGGCAGTTTGCCGCTCACCATGGACAGCATCACCAGTGATTACCAGGCATTTCCATCTTTGCCACTTTCTCATGTTTCGTCAGGCAAAGATGAATTAGAACTCAGCCACAGTGTTTTTGCACAGGGATATGACTCAAAAAGTGAAGACAGTTTAGAGGACGAGGCACACTTTGCTAAAAAAAGTGTTGAGATCTCTCTTTCCAGTCAATTTTCAGGCCCTGAGCAGCATTTGGGTAAAGATGATATAATTCTAAGGAATGATCAGGTTGATTGGGAAAAGGTGAGCTTGATTTCAGCGAATATATGAATGTTTTTGAAAGTGATTTCCAGTCTTACATGACAATTTGTCTGGCAGTCCTTTTTGTCTCAGCTCTTGATAAAAACACATAACTACTAAAGCTCGGTGAGAATGAAAATCATTCTAGTTTTGAAAGGATATAATAACAGCTTAGTGAAAATTTTGAAGAAATTCATTGTACTACTTTTCTCTTATTGTTTTATTTTAGTATTTTAACCATGCGAGTACAAAATATTCTTAATATTTAAAAATGCTTTGTAACCCAGGAGCAGATATCTGGGAATCAGTTTTAAAATGAAAAGCAAAATTTATTGTGAAACGAATTATTTTTATGTTCTAAATTGTATATGCAGGTGTAAATTTTGTACCTTCACTGTCAGGTCTAGAAAACATTGGGCATTGAGACAACTTTGAAATGATGTATGGTTTGATGAAAGTTGAAACAAACCTATCTAAATTTCAGTTCAACTTATCAATAATCACATATTAATTTAATTTAATTTCTCGAATTTTAGAAAATTTTCTTTCTATTTTTTTTTTCAATTCTTATTTTGTTTATGAGATTTTATGAATTTGACAAAGATTTCTTCAACAATGTGTATAGCTTATTTATCTCACAGGCCATAAATTGATCGAGAAAAAATGAATTTACGCTCCACATTTGCTTTCTTTTTCCATTTTTATTGATATTTACAAAAAGCTTTTTTTTTTTTTTTTTTTAATCGATTTTTATATCTTTAAAAGTAAATTTTTTATAGATACTATTTTCTGCATGTTTTCTATACAGGCCAAGCTTAAAGCATCCCTTGCATGGTTGCTATCCAAAGTTTATGGTGCTAATGTCCCCAAAGAGATGCAGGACCCTTTCTATGAGACGTCACAGGTATGCTGACAAAAGCAACCATTTTTCTTAATTTAAATTAACTTCTGTTGGAATTGAGTTCTGTTGATAGGATCTTCTAATTATATTACTCAACAACACATACAGCTTTCTTCTCACCTTACATAAGGATTATCATATTGATTTATATCTTGCAAAGTAGCTTTATACCTGGAAAATATTTGCAGGCAATATGATAACTAGCTTTATCTGCCACAAGCTTTGTTGAGTCTGATTTGGCATAAAACACTTTTCAGAAAAAAGAAATCATAAGATTTTTATCTTCTCTAAGACAAAGAAAAAAAAATTAAAAACACCATGCCTTTGTGTAGAACCAATGTAGCTCTACCCAGTTTTCTTTTCTGTGAACCTCGCAGGTAGACTGTTTCAGTGCTTTAAAATGCTCAAAATGTGACTCCCAATTCATTCTGACTGATCTCAAGATATTTTATAGATCCCCTGAAACTATCACTGTACTAATGTCTTCAGATTCAACACCTGTATGAGAAAGAAAAACAATATCTTTTGATTTCGTTTCATTTAGGTAAAGTTCGTTACAAATATTTAAATCTTTATGATTTGCCTGACCTACTCTTCCATGTCAGGTTCGACCAAAATTCATCACATGGCTGGGTTTGGGCTGAAAAATTTTTTACGTAATGAGGATGTTGATATAAAGCTAAGAGCCATGATTTTTTTTTTTCATTTCTGTAATACTCTTTGTGTGTGTAGTATAATTTAAATAAGAATACTATTTACCTGCTATGATGTAGTAAAGTTTTGCAAGTAAAATGATGGGCAAAGATTTTTTAAGGGACTATTTTAATTCATACCTTTAGCTTTTATTTTATAAATAAGTTTTCACCTTCTCTGATACCTCTGACTTAAAATTGTAAGTGATTTCAGAGGTGCATAGTGAATTTCTTATCTCTTAGTTTTAATATTATTCTTGTTTCACAGGGTCAACTAGCCTTACGGCCAGTGCTGGTCAACTTGATGTCATCCAGTGAACTCTACTGCCAGGCCTGTGCCAATATGTTTCCTGAGACACATGCTCAGTGGAGTGGTATGTAGTCAGGATGTACATGCTCTGTCTCTCACCTCTAATTCTTTTCTCAGTCATGTTCAATCTTTTACCCTTTTCGGTCTTTATCTCTCCTGTCATATTTCTTTTCCCACCCTATCTTTGCCATGTGCTATCTCTATGACTCTCCATTACTCTCTCTTATCTGACTTTATTTTTCCTATTTTCTGTTTTTTCTTTCTCTCCTTTTTTGCCATGGCTTTTTCTTCCATCACTTCTTTATCATCTTGTATATCTGTCACTTATATATATGTAATTGCAGTATATTTTGAAATAACGTTTGGCACAAACAATATGTGGAAATAGCTTCTTCTTTCATATCACCTCTTCAATAGTAGTTTCTATTGACATCATACCATATTTCTGTTCAACCCTATTTGTTTTTGAGTAAGACTGTAATAAGCTTTGTATAAGAATTATATCGGGGAACAATTTAACCAAAGCATTCCAAAGGAATCATTGTAACGAGTTGAAAGAGAACAAAAATCATCTTTGTGCTCATGATAAAATGGAATAAAAATGCCCTGTCTTACTTGGGAGATACTATAAATGTATGTTATCTTCTACAGACATTACTTCTTTTCTTACTAAGAGCTAAAAAAAAACTGAGAACTATTCTATTTTTCCTCCTTGATCTCTTCTTCCCCAAACCAATTACATTTTTTTTTATCTTTATTTTTTTTGTTGTTGTTGACAGGTCACTGGAGTATCATCCAAGTTTTGTCTCGTAAAGGCATTTATGTTTCCGATACAAAGGAATCTGCAGTCACAGAGACAGTGTTAGTTCAGACAGCTCCTTTTAGACTGGTGAGTTATAATGCAGAGCATCTTTCTCCACTCTCCAGTTTTGTTATTTCTTTGAAATGGGATGTTCGTCAAAAGCTGGGAGGGTAGAATGCTTTAACATGTGAACTTCTCTACCTTATGCAAGTTATTTTTATTTTTGGAAATCCCCAAAACTAACTTGGATCAATTTTAAGCAGATTGTAAGTGAACTGTGTTTGCATTTATTCAATTTCAGAAGCTGTTCTTGTCTTCACTTTCAGGCTGTCTATTTAAAATAGAATTTTTATATTTTACAGTTAAAAATGAGAAGTTAGATTTTTTTTTTATTCCTTTAAATTGGAACATTTAAAAAAAAAGGTCTCATTATTCCAGACCTAGATCTATGATTAAAAACCCAAAGTGTTTTCAAGGATTGAGGATAACTCAAAAACCCAGGCTAACCCACATTCCCAAACATGTAGTAAATGAATGTATATTTCTCAATGCTTCTCTACAGAAAGCTCACCTTGCTCTGATTGATGCACTCATGAAAGCATACTTGTGTGAAGTGGCCAGTGTGGAAAAGGTTGCCAAGGCTGTCAGGTAAAAAATTTCCTTTTTGAGATGTCAATAGTGGCTATGGTTGATTGTCGATAATTTGAAAATATAATTGGCTCTCATTGAGGTTAAGGAGGCAAACAGAAAGAAATAAATGCATTCAGAAATAAAAAAAAAAGGCATGGGAGCATATTCTTCTATGTTCACAACTAGTGGATCCATTGTAGACAATATTTTTTTTTTTTCAAATACAATTTGACCAGAAGTAAGAAGATGCTTGTATCAAACTTACTTTCTGCTTAATATATTCTGAAATGGGAAACGAAAGTGCAGTCACATAAAAGTCTCAACTGTTGATGTATTGATTTATGTCAGTCCTGGCATGATTGCTTAAGTTAATGGATAACTTTTTCAAGATTATAGACTGAGCACAGTATTCAGTGATCACACAAAAATCTCTATGAATAGTCTCATATTTCTGATTATCTCACAGTTGTGTAGCTTGGAGATAATTTTTTTGTAGATTTTTTTTTACTCTAAAAATATTGCTTTAAAGAGATTCTTTTTAATTTGTGTCTTAATAGAGTCTGCACTAGGTAAATATATAAATATATATATATATATATATATATATGCAATGACCTGAGTACTCAAAATTTTTGTCAGCAGTTGTACAACAGAGTTATAAGTGGCTAAGAATATTGAAAAACAGATTTTTTTGGAACTATCTACAGAATGATTCTTTGTAAAGAGCAAAAATTTATTGTTTTGTTTACAACTTCAACTGGTCAGAAATATTTTGCTCAATATGCTCAAGACTGAGCCTTTCCCTGACAAATGTAGTGACGGGTCAAAAGACAGTGATTGATAAAAGATGCTTTTGATTCATTGAAACAGCTGATTTTCAGCTATGGTTCAATTACACTTACTCTAAAACCCCCTGTATAATCTTTGCTTTAAAAAAAAAATGTTTTCTTAAACTTACTTTTCTTTCGCTAGCAACACCCATGGCTATAGTATTTGTAAAGATTAAAACTAGACCAGATGAAGACAATGGTTTAAAGAAAAAGTCTTCTTGGTTGACTGAAATTATCTAATAGGAAATATGTAAAAACAACATCTGTCTGTGGGGAGCAAACTGAATGCTACTAGTTGTTCTGTATGAAAATATAAATGGTAAATGATGTGCCAGAACAGCCTTAGTAAATTTTTTGGATTTTCACCCATAGTTGTAATCCTAGTTGTAAGCTTTTACTTGTCAATAAAATTTCATTTTAATTTCTTATAATGATGATAAGCACAACCTTGGATGTACCTTTGACTTGGCAAACTTTTTTTTTTCAAGATAATTGTCAGAGATTCCATGAAGTAGAAGAAAATTTGATGTAGACCCAGCGTAATAAGGCTGATGTTGAAGGCCGTTTGGTCATTTAATCCAAGATACTGCCTAGGCAACAAAATAGATTAGATCTGACTTACAAATCAATAAGTATCTTTAACTGAGATCAACTGTGAAATGAGAAAGAAAAAAAAAAACAAAAAAAAAAAACAACTATAAAGCTGTTTCAATTGTTCAGAAAATGAAAATGTTAAATTGAGCATTTCTTTCCATTGACAGAAATTTCACAACTTTCCCTGCGTCCAGCGAGCTGCCAGGTTCACCTGAAGAGGCCCTGAAGTTCTGGATCAACAAGGTGTGTGCTGTTATCAGCAGAGAGGGTGTTGGTGCTTGCCACAAGGCCAGGCAGCTTTTGCAGGGAGATGCTGGCCAAAAGGTGCTTTGCTATGTGCCTGCCATATGTTTTAATTCTTTTTATTCTTAGAATTTTTTTTTTTTTATTTGAGTAATTTTTGCTCTTGTGACAAGGCAAGGCAGCTTGCTATTGTGCTGGCCAAATGGTGCTTCTGTGTACTTTACATTATTTTTTTTCTTTCTCACAACTTTTTATTATTTTGAAATCTTCATGTGTGTGGTGCCGAAGATGGTTGTCAAAAGGTACTTGCTGTGTGCTTGCTTCATGCTTCAAACTGATTTTATAGGAATTTTTTTTTTTGTTTTTTTTTAAATCTCCATGTGTTTGGTGCTTTTCTCTCAAGGCCAGACAGCTCTTGGGGATGATGCTTGTCATAAGGTTGTGGGCTTGCTTCATGCTTCA
>BLXT01007703.1:6014-16097 GCA_019648995.1 Plakobranchus ocellatus
CAGAGCATATAAAGAGACAACTTACTGTAAGTATAACTTTGGCAAGGACTTACTCAAAGGCCTCTTTAAAAAACAAAACTTTTGTAAATAGTTGAAAACCTGATTAATAAAGAAAGAAATATGATTAGGAACAATCACTGAAGGGCAAAAAATCTCATTTTAAGAATGTATTGTTTCTCTTTCGAAGAAAATTTGTAACAAATTTGACTGGGCACAAAATCAGTGTGTCTGCAAAGCTCACCGCACAAAGCCCTAAATTAATTTCATGTGAAATTATCATAATGCAGCTTGTGTATCGTTTGGACTGGTCTCAAATCAAATGTGCAGTTGTTGAGAGATTTTAGTCGTGATAGATAAGAGACTACTACAGCAGATTGCTTTTAATTTGCTCTTTCATTAAATAATAATCTAAAATCCTCTCTTTCTCTTTTTTTTAAATGGCAGATGCAAATATGAGGCAAGAGGAAAAAAAGAGAAAATTTAAGTTTGAAAGCGATGGATTTTTTTGTTTGATTTCAAATATTTCTGTGATTTTTTCACATTTCTAGCTGTCCTACTTTTTTCATTGTCTACATTATTTTTTACCACTTTGATTAAAATATTAATATCGAGTTTTGGGCTTTTTCTTGCTTTGTTTTGATTCAGATTTAAATAATATTGCTGAAAACATTTGTTTTACTCTTTTTAAAAAAATAGAAATATCTTCCCCCTGTGCTGAAGTCATTTCACAACAGCTCCGAGACTGTGGAAGAGTTTAATGTAGCCTATGGATATCTTGGACCGTTCCTGTACTCTATGTTTTTGCAAAAGGAGAAAGGCTTGTCATCTGTCGGCTCCTTGCAAACTATTTCAACCCCTCCAGCCAGATCTACGCTGCAGCTGGGACAGGTAAACCTCTCAAAGATCAATATGAATGGACTTAGGATCTATGTGAAAATTGCTATGAAAAAAAAAAAAAAAAAAAAAAAAAACTTTTTTAGTATTTTCTTGTGGCACATAATTAAGTTTCCTTCCCGGTTTTCCTTTCTTATCCATTTGCTGAAGCTAAACATGAGCTGAAACATGTCTATTTTGCCTGTACTTTGAAAAGTACAGTTGTGATTTTTCTAAAGCATACTGATTTCTTCTGTCCCCCTCATTCATCTGCTGAGTATTCTCTCAATAGGGCTTTATTAACTTTATAGAATTAGCGGGGAGCGGTAGCTCATCTGGTAGGGCATTTGGCTACCAACCAAGGATCTGGGGTTCGAATCCCAGTCCGGCCAAGTCAATTTTTCATTGCTCCTCTGTGTCCACCCAGCACTAATATGGGTAGCTAGGCCTCTTAAGACCTGTTGAAAGTAAAGCAATGGCAAACTATCTCATAATGTTGTATGCCAAGAACAATCAGGACCCTACTTCTGGTTCTCCAATGCTTGGACCAAGCGTGGACTTTTTATAGAGTTAGCAGTCGTATAGAACATGGTATAGTGGTGGTGGTGGTGACAAGATCTAGCTGACAATTTAACGAAGCCAATGTAGAGTGATGGATCTTGATTGCATTAACTCTATTCAATGAGGTCAATGAAACTTGTGTCATATCGTCTAAGTATGTCACAGTACTCTGACACAGATAGACCGATATGAAGATCCACTTATTCATTTGAATAGTAGAGACAGGAAGATGTGGTGAGAGGATGTAAGCTGCTATTACAATAGTTAGATTGAAAATGATATCAGCCTAACAATTTTGTCTTTCAACTACGAAGGAACGTGGATGGTCCTTGAAAATAGGCTCTACTCAAGAGAATATTGACTTACCTGAAATGGCAAGCTCGGGATGGTTTTCAGTTGTTTTTTTTTCAATTTGTGGGTGGCATATTTGAAAAAACGATTTGTTTCATTTATGTATATTTTTCAATAACTACTGGAGAATAGGTCATTGAATAAGAATTGAAGAAAAACATTTATGTTCTCTCTTATTTTATGTTTTTTCTCAGAGACCTGCCCAAATCATGATCCAACAGCCTGCGGCATCAGCGCCAGGTACACCCCAACAGTCCCCATTTCTCACACCCACCCCCTCTTTCCAGAGGAGCTCGTCTATCTCATCCATGGCAGCTCCTTCCACCCCGACCGGTGTCAGCGGAGCCCAGAAGTTTGTTATTGTTTCCCAAGGAACACCTGTTGCGTCAAGTTCTGTCATGAAAGTGATGACGCCGCAGAATCAGGGATCTGCATCCAATGTTACGAGTGCTGCAGGAGGGCAGAAAATTGTGCTGATTCAGGGAGGAGCAACGTTGAAAAGTGAGGATGTCACAGCGGTCGCTGGTAATCAGTCCAGACCGTCTCTGCTGAGTTCCTCACAAACTTTTATTGGATCTGCAGTCACAACGACCTCCAATAGCATTAGTGGGAAAGAAACTTTATAACAGTTGCTGTACATTTTAGTCACTTTTATTTGATTGTCATTATTTCTTTTTTTTTATATAAAATTCTCGGGTTTAAAATGACAATTTGATTCATGTAAAATATTACATGCATGCACATAAACATATACTTAGCATCAATGATTTCAGAAGAAGCAACATTTTTTTTCCTGTTTCTTTTCTTCCTCTGTTTGAAAAAGAAAATAAATATTAAAAAATACTTGGAGAGATAAATGTATTTCAAAATGATCTAACAATAGCAGAGAATGCCTTTACCAGAATTTAAATAGGACATTTTTTTTCTATTTCTCAGAAATCAAGAATACAAAAACAGCCATAAAATCAAATCTCTCACAATGAATTCAGATTTTTTTTTTCTGACTGTGCTAAAGTAGGTAATTGCTAGATAAATTCTAAAAATTAGCACAATTACATTATATTACCATATATATATAGAGGTGCTCATTTGGTTTGAATCAATTTTGAACAAATTATGTTGATCAATTTAAATTGCCATAAAATATTTTAGGTACCCTGCCATACCAGTACCAATTGAATTAAGTGACCTCTACTGCAGTGAAAGTCATTTTAACAAATACAAAAATCCTTTTTAACCACCGGTTTGTTTTCTATTATAAACACTGGCATCTCTCCTTAAAATATTAGGAAAATGGATTTAAACAATATCGTATACATGAGCCTGTCCCAAAAGATGGCCATTTCAAAAAGAGTTAGTTAAAATGATATGAAATGTAATTTGCAATAATTGTCCATTTCTTTGAAAAATTATTTTACACATTAGATAGCAATGGAGGCAACAGGCTTCATAAAGTGTTAAAAATAAGCTAAAAAAATACCTATGGATCTCATTTCTTGACTTAAAATGAGTCATTGTTTAAGGACTTTTCTTGAAGTCATGTGTTGAATGAACAAAGTAAAAAATATATTGTTACATCTTTTTTTGGGCTTCAAGTAAATTATTGTTAATTCCTTTTGTAGCTATACATGTTCAGTTTAATTATTACAATTGCCATATATATATATTGCCATAATCAATAGACATTTAAATCCAAAATATGAAAAGATTGCAAAAGACTGCATCACTGGTACGCTTACATTAATTTTGAAAATTAAGAGACTTAATTATCATGACAACGCTTGATACATATTAACATATCTCAAAAAAATAGACTGCATCACAAGTAGCTCACATTAATTTTGAAAATTAAGAGACTTAATTGTCATGGCAACACTTGATACATGTTACATATTTCAAAACAAAAGACTGTATCACAAGTAGCTCACATTAACTCACTCGCTGCCGAGGCCGAACAGTTTCGGTCTATCTATTTGTACCGCCCGCTGCCGAGACCGAACCCCTTCGGTCTGATAAATAGCACTCTACGGCCTACATTGACCGAAGTGTTTCGGCCTCGGCAGGCTACGTGCTCTAGTGATATAAATAAGGGAGAAGTGAATTTTTTAAAACTATATAAAAACCCCCGGCAGTCCTCATATTATGACTCTTTAAAGTGTCCGGCAGCGAGTGAGTTAATTTTGAAAATTAAGAGACTTAATTAACATGACAACCCTTGATACATATTACATATCTCAAAACAATGATGATATACCGGTATATTGTACTGTAAAATTTATTGTATTATAGGCTTGCTTGAGACTAGTAGCCTACATGATAAATCTGCATGACAAAATCTCAAAACAAAGCAAACGGAATATGTTTAAATATAAACACAAAGCACAGGCCTACTGATTTATTAAGGCCACAGTAATGAACACACCAGTGAAAGCCTGCACTGTAAAGGTTGGCCTGTGAAGGCTGTTCTAGATGGATGTGAATGAGACAATGTATAAACAATGTAATAAGTGAAGTGTTAGACCTCAAATAATCTGATTGGATTGGTTATTTTCTTCAATATAGCTTTGAAACCGTGATCTAGTCTACTGGCCGGTACTTTTCTCAGACTGACTCAAGCTCTCAACCGTATATTAACAGAAATTTCTCAGGAGCTACAGAGAGGGGGAGTAAAGTTTGGTTTTAGTTTTTTAAACACTCTAAAATCTATGACCATCATGCAAGGAAAGGAATAGAATGAAAATAATTAAGAAAATCTTACACATTTTCAAACAAGCATGAATACAGTTGCTAAAGATTATTCTAGTGAAGACTAAATAATTATCCACACCCAAAAGGGAAAGCCCATTCAATTTTTTTTTCTCACCCACAAACGGCTACAATTTTTTGTTTTTTACAGAAAGTTCAAATGTCCATGATTATGACTATCAGAAAGAGTAACCAGAATTACATTTTTTTTTATTTAGAGACTCCTCTAGAGGTTGACCACATAAACTTTTCCACATCAATTCGAAGAATCTGTGCTTGACTGCATATCAACGTATATAAACAAAATAACCCTCATGGTTATTATATTCTTAATACTTCGTTGCTGTTTTCTGTCTAAAATATATGATGCATTACTGGCACCACAACCATCTTTCTTTTTAACCAAGTTAATTCTTCCTTCTGATGAATTTAACTCTAACTTCCTGATCAGGTACAAGCAACATTCTGAATCTCTGGTGAACCTCTCCATAATGCCATTCAAGGCGGTACCGCGAAAGGATCTTGCACAACATCAGTAACAGTTCTTGCTCAGCAAATCTGCGACCTGATATTGAAATAATAAGAATAGAAAAGAAATAAGTATAAAAAAAAAAATCACTCTGACAGAAAGTTTTTTTTTATTTATTTTGTGAAGATCGGAGTCAAATTGATTTTTTTACATCCTTGGGGCAAAAACTTAAATCTGTAAAGGTGAAACTTTTAATGAACCTGCACTATTTAATTTTTAATTTTGAAATTTTGTTGGTCTCTCTTCTCCTCACAGGTTTGAGCCACTAACATCCCGGCCTGAGAGAGGGCCTGAAACCACCCTTTTGTGGCAACCACCTGCCTACACAGTGGTGGACTCTATTGCCCTGTCTTTGATCATTGTCTTGCCCCTTGCATGTAGTAAAACATGCATGAGCACAACACTAAAATGGCCATTTCAGGGCACTTTAAGGGTTGGTTTGGTTTTTGTATATAGCCAGACCACAACAAGGTGATCTCTGGCTTTCGGGCTCTCTGACAGCCCAGGATGCTGGTGGCGAGGCTCAAACCCATGTCAGAAGGGTCCCTGCAGATCTCAGGGTGGACTTGCTAGCCACTGTTTCACAAATGTCCCTGGGCTCTTTAAGAAGCCATGACACAAATGCTTGAAATGCAGAGTAACTCCTAATGGATTACATTTCTTTTTAACACTAAAAAAATAGTGTTAAAATTTTTTTTTAAACAGTTATCCTTTTCCTTTCCTGTTCACTACTGAATAGTGACCAACAGACCCTTATCAAAGCTTAAATCATATTTTTTTTATTACTTGGCTTCTTTTCTTAACAATTTGTTGATAGATCACCAGAGAAGATACAGTCCTGAAGAGGAAGAGAAGAGTATCTTAGATGTAGAGAGTGATGTTAATTTTAGAGTTGAATGAAAGAAGAAAACTGATGATTGTACTAGACAATGAAAAAAAAGCCAATAATTTAGATATAGATCTAGCCCTAATTTAAATGCCAAAGCAAGCCTTTTTCTTGTTTTGATAATGTTAATCCCCCAGTTATATAAAAGAAGAACATATTTTACAGCTCAGGAAAAGAGGAGATACAATTTCTTCACCTATATCTTCAATTTTATTTTATAAAGGATATTCTTATTCTGTTTCTATATCAAGATTTCTAGGTATCGGAACCCCAATATCTTGGTCAAATAGTGATAAAACTGATTCAATTAGGGTGATCTTAAGAGGATTAATTTGACTCCAATGCAGGTTAACTTGAGATGGATGATTAGCCTTTTGAAGTAAGACCTTCAAAATTTTCTATACTTTTTTATATCATGTAACGATTTCCTGTCTGTATTTTTAATTAAAACCATTGGAAATTAAATGACTCAAGCTCTCAACCTTATATTGACGGAAATTTCTTGGGAGCTACAGAGAGGGAAAGTAAAATTTGGTTTTTGTTTTTTAAACTCTCTAAAATCTACTACCAGCATGCAAGGAAAGGGATAGAATGAAAATAATTAAGAAAGTTTTACACATTTTCAAACAAGCATGAATACAGTTGTTCAAAATATCCTAATAAGGACTAAAAAATTATCCACATCCAAAAGGCATTCTCGCAACAAAAAGCCCATTCAATTTTTTTTCTCATCGACAAATGGCAATAATTTTTTTTTTTTTTACAGAGAGTTCCAATGTCCATGATTATGACCATCAAGAAGAGTAACCAGAATTACATTTTTTTTACTTAGAGACTCCTCTGGAAGTCGACCACATAAACTTTTCACCATCAATTCAGAGAATCTGTGCTTGACTTACCAACACACATCCTAGTGCCCAGACTAAAAGGTGTGAATAAATATGGATGTATTTTATCTCCGCTAGAGTCTCGCAGCCACCTCTCAGGAACGTAAGACTCTGGCTCAGGTATCACAGCTGGGTTCAGGCAATGTATATAGTTGTTCAGGCAAAGATACGTCTGCAACCAAAAAAAAAAAAGGGAATGACACTTGCAAACTACATGTACATTTTATCTTTTAAAATTTCATTCAAATATTGAGTCCCTTCGAATTTATTTGCACAGGCAAAATTTCAGTAAAGATACAAAGTTACACTGATCCAGTATTTTTTATTTCTTCAGCAAATAATTTCTGCTTAAAACTACACATTTCGTCCATCCAGAAATGGCATTGCTGCATCATTTTGGGATGATGCAACTGCAATTTTTAATTGATCTTAAATGTTCCAAAATTGTGGCAAATTTTGCCATTGAACATTTTAAGAGGTGACAAGATTGTTAAAAAAAATATAAGCCCTAGCCTCTTTCTCTTTTTTTTTCTGGTGGTGATTTAACAATATCTATTATTACAAAGAGTGTTTATTTCTAGCTCCACTTTCAGTTTCATTCAAATAGTTTCTATTTCCTTTTTTGCTTTTAGCGATAAGTGTAAAGTTTTTTGTGCAGTAATCCCTAAAAATTAGATTTTATTACTTAGTGTGCAATAGAAATACAAAATCTAGGGAATATTGTTTTTACAGCCTTGGGAAGCACACACACAAAAAACAATAGCCGAACTTTTGTTGTTTATGAAACATAAGTGTAAATGAAATAAATGAACTTTTGGCATTCAGTTTAATTTACCTGAACACATTTCACATAAAGCATATGCTCTATTCTTAAATTCAACGTTAAAGCTAACAAAAGGACAAGCTTTCCTAATTTAGACTAGCTTACCCCTTGAGGAACCTGATAACCACCTATGGCTAAATTACAAGGACTGAGTCGTAGAATTTCAAGGCCTACAGGCATCAATCTGAAAAGCAAAAATGTATTACTTTTTAGTCCATGGTTAGAAAAGGAAGTACTTTAGAGCAAACATTTGAATATGGATTTCTCAAACTAAAATTTTTCAATACAAATTTTTTCTTTCTAGTCTTACACGAAGCATGGAATTTTTAAAACTCTTTGCCCCCAAATTCGGATTCATCATTCTTTTTTTACTTCTGTCTCAGGAAAGTGTCTTACTTTGGGCAATGTGGCAAAAACATTATTTGCCATTATTTATTTGTCGAATCACTGTTAGTCTCATTGGTTAATATGTGAGTGGCTTTAGAAATCTTGATGTATGTGTATTTTGCCCCTCTCCTCAACTAGGAGGCCAGGTTTTGTTTTTTTTTTTCAGGCCATATATCGGGGGGGCAGATATGGCCTTGAAGCTGGCAGCACTCTTCAGGCACCAATAACCAATGCTCTAGTCCATAGCTTGAGAATCATTGCCTGCCCACTCTAATGGCTCCTCTCTAGCTTTTTCATGGTATAAACACATTCATAAGTCTGCAACCACCTGTCTGATCTAAGTCCATTTTCACTGCTAGATGATTCTTCCACTATGACTCAAGCTCTCAGTCTGCGATAACTTTTCAGGAAAAGAAAATGACTAGCCATAAAGGGGCTTCTTTGAGAGAAAAAGGAGTATTGACAAAATCCTGCAATCACTATGAGACAGCATTACAATGGTCCTCTTCAAAGGAACATGACAAAAAGATCTAAAAAAACAAAAAAAGATTGACCAACTCTCTATCTTACTGACCTGGTATAATCAAAATTGCAGGAAATTTCCATTTTTCTCTTTTGCTAAAGTCAAAGAAGTATAATCAATTGCGGTATTGTAATAACGTACCTAAAAGACTCTTTCAGACATGCTTTGATATAAATACTGGAATTGAAAGCTTCAGGCGTGAGTTCTCCAGAGGCAGAAAGTAGAGATTTGGCCTCTTCTGCAGCTAATTCTTGCTCTTTTGGATTTCTTGCCAGGTTGTACAGATTATTCAAAAGGATTTGGGATGTCTGTAAAATAATTAGCAAAAATACATTTTGAGCATGCAAAGAACCCATAAAATAAGTTTTTATTGAAATTTAAAAAAGGCAGATTAAAAAAACATAAATAAGAAAGACAGATGGCACAGTATGATTTTCAAAGCACTAAGGTTAAAGAACAATAAAGCAAAAAAAAACAAACACCATGTTGATGTGCTTGATTAATGGATATTAAGATGTTTAGCATCTCTTTATTAGAAATAAGGAAAGAAATGTTCAGACCTGCCAACCCCAAATTGTCCTAACAGGAATATTCACCTCTACTCACAGGAATTTAGAAAGTCTCACAGGAATATGCCAGTATACAATTAAATGCGCATGGATAAACCGTATTACACCTTAATTATATACTCGGTTATAGACATTCCATAACATTAAAGTATAATATCAGAGGATAATTAATGCATTTTCGACTTTAAAGATGCAAGAAAGTATCTCTCTACTCACTGCCATTAGTCTAATATCACCATTTATCAAGCCTTAAAGACCTGTAAGCTTAAAGCCTGGATGATGAATTTTTTTAAAGGTGCACTACAGTGTTTAAATTCAAAATCTAGCTCATTCAATAAAGGTTTTCATGAAAAAAAAAAAAGGAAATCTATGTGAGACAGGTCTACAGAATCTCTGTAAGGCTTTAAAGTGTGACCCATTACATATTAAATAAAAGAAAACATGGAATTTTTTGTTGTTGCTCTATTTAAAATTACTGAGATCCCCGCAAGTCATGTCGGCCTACAATGAATTCATGTCTGTGTAGGCTAAAGCCTTGACTAAAGCCTAAATTAGATCTCTAGGACCATTATCAAATTTTGATTATACATCAAGAAACAAAATTAAGAGTGTAGCGAAATTAGAAATGTCCTGGATCTTGATATTGCCAAGATCGAGAGAGAGTGAGAGAGAGGAAAAAAAAAGAGAGAAAGAGTGAGAATTACTGAAGGACACTCACAGAGTGATAAAAGGGAACGGAGAGAAAGAGAGAGAGAGAGAGAAAGAGAGAGAGAGAGAGAGAGAAAGAAAAAAGAGAGAGAAAGAGTGAGAATTACTGAGAGACACACAGGGTGATAAAAGAGAAACAGAGAGAGAGAAAGAGAGACAGAGAGAAATAAGAAGAAAAAGAGTGAGAATTACTGAGGGACATTCAGAGTGATAAAAGGAGAAACAGAGAGAGAGAGAGAGA
>BLXT01007705.1:25585-37700 GCA_019648995.1 Plakobranchus ocellatus
ATAATAATAATAATAATAATAATAATAATAATAATAATAATAATAATAATAATAATAATAATAATTATTATAAACGCTCAGGGAAAAGGCAAAATCGACTGCAAAAATTCTCCGTGCTTTATTGCATCAAACGAATACACACAGCGTTGACAGTTTCAAACTTCTTCAATAATGTTTCTGGCATACAAAATATTGCTAAATATACAAAGATTTGAGTAGTTGTCGTCCTAAAGTTTTGGCTGTGGTTTCTTTCTAGGTCTAATATTTCTTGGCTATTTCTTGGCTATTTCTTGCCTGCAACAAACATTGTCTAGACTCAGGTAGATGTGACAGCGCATGGTCAATCACTTGGGTCTTCCTCGGGACGCTGGGTCTCTCGGGACGTAGGGTCTCCCTCGGGGCGTAGGTCTGCCTCTTGACGTAGGGTCTCCCTCTGGACGTTGGGTCAGGGCTGTACCCAGCAGTTCAGGAACAGTACCACCACAGGTCGTTTTCTCCGGCTGGCTTACGGTCGCTACCCAGGCCTCGTCCGACAACTGGCACACGTCAGCACAGTATCCTCTCCGGTCCGGCACTCGGTCACCACGTGGTCGCTCTCACATCAGGCTCCGGTTCTTGTCTGTGTCCCCTCCATGTCGCGACAGGGACACGCTCAGGGAAAAGGCCAATTTGACTGCAAAAATTCTCCTGCTTTATTGTATCAAACGAATACACACAGCGTTGACAGTTTCAAACTTCTTCAATAATGTTTCTGGCATACAAAATATTGCTAAATATATAAAGATTTGAGTAGTTGTCGTCCTAAAGTTTTGGCTGAGGTTTCTTTCTAGGTCTAATATTTCTTGGCTATTTCTTGGCTGCAACAAACATTGTCTAGACTCAGGTAGATGTGACAGCGCGTGGTCAATCACTTCAGATTGAAACTCTGTAAATCTGGAGTCTAGGGTTTGTTTCTATGCTAAGAAAACAGAGCTGCTTTTTGATGTTAACGCTCAGCCGTCTCAATCTGCACTACTACTGTGGGTCTTTCGCTTGCCTCAATAATTAGGCGACCTTGCACCAGAGGCCTAGTTTCGCCTACTCACTTTGCATTGCACGCAAAAGCGTCACGGTGAGTGAATTCTCCTACTCTTTCTCGAGAGGCAAGGCTAATAGCATTTACTCGGCTAAGGAAAAAAAGTACTGGTAACTAGCTATGCTTATTAATGCTTATTCGACATTATTTTCAGGCGATCAAACTTTCATTTATATACTGTAATAAAGCGCATGGTTGGTACCGTTGACACTTAATAAAATATTTTCATGCACCTCTCACTTTCTTCTACATTCAACGGTGACAATTATTATTATTATTATTATTATTATTATTATTATTATTATTATTATTATTATTATTATTAATATATAGATATTATTATAATAATTATCATTATTATAATATTAAATTTGACAGATTATAATTGTAATTAATTAACAAAATGTTGCCTAAAAAATAAATGACCAAATAATAGTGTAAAGAAGAAAAGAAATAATAATCAAACATGGGGAAAGGTTTGTTGTTGCTGCAGTTATAATAGGTTTTTTTATGTTTGGCAGCAGGTGTTTTCTATAGGCACAGGTTGATAGCGTTTTGTTGTTGTTGTTGAGAGAGGATCTGCTTTTGATTGTCTGATGCCTTTGTTTAACGCATAGCTTTATTTTTGGATCTTTCTTGATTAGTAATTTTGCTTGTCCTTTCCCCTTTCTGGTTGCTGGCGTTAGGATTCGTTTTTTCCCTTGCTGTACATGCATGTTTTGGCGTTTTTATTTGTAGGCCTCAACAGTTCAATGCTTCTTGTTTTTTTTTTCGGCTGCTTGCTGAATTATTTCAACATCGCTTGAATTATTAGAAAGATGCATTCCTATTATTTTAAACAGTGTCTTTCTATGGATGGAGGATGGTGACTGTCCTTGTTGATGTAGTTTATTCTCGCATTAGGTCCACGTAAAGGTCATCCAATTCATATAATTTTTTATTCAAGCGCCATCAGAGCTTCTCTAGGTTAGGTCGAAGTCTTATGACACTTTTCTCCATGAGCAGACTCAACAGATCGATTAGAAGGAGACTGTGACGGAGACATTTAGGACACAGCCGTCTTGGTCGTCTGAGTTCTCGGAGATCTCCTGGACGGAGGACACGCGATTCCATGCGCTTGTTTTCATGGTCGACGTCTGGTGACGGGTTATGTGCGACATTTTTTTTTTTACCCTGGGGTCATTGAGTGCCGATTTGCAATTGTCTTCCACTCTTCTTTTGGCCTTGCAGTACTGGTCTCGCATAGAATATGCAAGCTTGGTATCTGTGATAACGCTTTTGCGTCTCAGCGTGATAAAAGAGAGTACGCATTGCACTGTCGTCTTCCCTGAGGGTGACGATCGTCGGGGATCGCTCCTCGCCTGCGTTTGACCTGTGACCGGTGGATGGGGACGCTTCGGGCTGAACGGGGGCGGATTCCTTCTGGCTATCATGAAAGAACCCGTCAAACAGACGGAGTTTCCCGGTGATCCGGTTCTTGAGAGGAGCGATGTCAAAGTATGCAATATTGTTCATCTTTCCTTGCGGGTTGGTTTCGAAGGCAGGCAGTAGAGCTTACGGTGAAGCTTGCCGTATATCTTCATTTACTCTGGATTGGTTCTGATTCCTTCGAAGGAATAATGTCTCGTTTTAAGTGTCAATAGTTTTACAGTTCCTCAGGGAAGAAGTGAGCGTGATGTTGGAAGAGAGCAGAACCAAATTTGATTTGGCGAGGACCGGCGAGGTGTTTTTCTCTGTCGAGCACCATGGTCTCACTCATGAGCAGCAGTTTCAACTCCTCCTTCATATTGCCAGTGATAGGATTTTTGTCTCCACAAATGACGGAAAATATTGTCTTTGACTTAGAATCCTCTGAGGCCGTTGAGGCAATCGAATGAACTATTACACAATGTTTTTCCTGAGTTCGTCTCGCCTTGCAAAAAGAGAGCCCGACACGTTTCGGAGACTGTTGGAGAAGCAGCAAGACCATCACAGACAAAAGTAGGCCAAGGCTTTACGTTGTTACAATCGCACACGTAATTTAAGACGGCGAGTGAGTGTTCAGGCGTCATACATCCATTGAGTTCAACATCGAGGTCGTGAATGGAATCTGAAAGCGATTTCTTCTTTTCCTTGCCTCGAAGGCTTAAAGTACACAAAGCACCATTTTATTGGCTATAATGTTGTGGTTTACTATGTCTCTCCAAGCATTAGTGCCTGTGCGATATTGACGACATTCCCACGATCTATTGCCCGGGTTTTCAGTATTAAACCTGAATGAGGAAGGTAACTCTGTCTGCGTTCTTATCCGAGGTGTGCGTTTTGCTTCCCTGCGGAAATTCTTCGTCCCTTTGCGCAGGTATTTCTTTCATTAAATCGATAGGGTCAGCGGAAAAAGTGTTTTTTCGGCTCGAGAAGGACTTTCTATGGCTGCAAATTTGTTGGACAGGTTCGAGTCGATATCAAAGATGGATTTGGAGAACAGGCTGGGCTTTTCGGTGGCCTCGGTCGTTTCCTCGACTTCGAAACTCACCAATGAAGGCGTCTTCTCTAAGTGTGCGAGGTCCATTGACGAAGCAGTTCTTCGTACCCACAAAAAAAACTTGTGGAGACCCTTGAGGTAGCGAATGATGTTAGGATTGTTCTTGATGATTTTCACGAAACAGTAGCTATCCTGTTCTTGCGTCCCCGCTCGTTTGAGTGACCTGAACTCGTTAGTTTTTTTTTTTATAATGGGGCGTTCGTGACGACGACGATGTGGTGATGATCACCGTCGGTATCGGAGTTAAACTCATCATCGATAGATCGCCTTGTCGAGTGGTCCACAAATCGATGGCCTTCTCCTCTAAACTGTCACATATCTCGACGAAATTGGAAATCAATGGTACGAATGCACCACGGCGCGTCCTCTGTTCGTCATGATCTTTCTAGGAACGGTGTCGGCAGGATGATTAAGTTTTCTCGTGGCGTTGCCGATCACAACATGATAAATGTTGGGCGTGGGTCTCGTAATAAATTTCTTCATCTTTAAATGTTGCCGATAATTTTGTGGTTGTTTTTATTCCGATATATGTCAGAATAAATTCCTTTTTCGGGCATGGCGAGGTTCGCGACAATAGGGATTCTGTGTTTGAGAGGGCACTTCATAAATTCTGTATTGGTCCTGTTGTACTTCGACCAGCAGCCGTTAGGTCTGTATGGCAAATGACCCGGCGCTCCTCTTATAAACTTGTATTCCACCTAGTATTCAATTTCGCCATGAGCCCAGTACTTGTAATATTTATCGCCAGGTGAGGCTCGCTCAACGTCGAGGTAAACACCCATAATGACCATAGGCGGGGTCGTCTCGTCCTTTTTACGCATGGTACCTTTATAGGGGGTCTATGAGCGTAGTTTTGTCGTCGCGATATTTAAATCGCACATCAAACTAATTTCGGGCCCGAGCTCGTTTCCCTTCTTTTTTCTAAGTATTCTTCTAGTTTTTCTTGTAAAACAAAGAGCTGGCTCCGTTCCATACGTACTGAATGGTATCCGGTTCTTGTATGGCTCGCTCTAACACGTTAAATAATTACTCTGTTCCAGTCGAGCAGCCTCCTAAACTCCAACCACGCGTCGTTTGCTGCTGTAAGTGTGTGGTTGTATCTATCTTCTCTCGTGCAAATATGATTTCTCTTTATTTTCCCCACACAGGTGTGTCAGGTTCTTTTTATTTATAGAACTCATTCCAGAATGGCTTCCTTCATTTTCTTACTCGCTGCATCGATGGCATTTTTAGCTATCTTTCCGTATTTATTCTTCTTTTGTACAACCAGTACAAAAGGAAGAGACACAAGTACACATATCAAAACTACACTGCATCAGTAGTCCCATGCATGGGCACAACACCAAGTGGAATCAGACAATCCTAACAAACCTGCTCAGGGCATCACCCTGGCAATTCTGACTTCCAGAAATAGCTTTATTGAAAAATTGAACTCTTTTAGTGAGAGTGCCTATCTATTTAACCTATTATTGTTAGTTTTACCCTTATATAAAAACTCAATGGTTTATGAACCGTTTTTGTATCGAAATTTGTGAATAGCAAATACTTAGAAAATTTATTTGCTGCAAACACAAAAGCTAAACACTCTCGTTCAACTGCAGGATATTTCTTCTCTTTGTTTAATAGTTTCCTGCTTGCATATTCACATGGCCTTAATTCTCCTAAGCGACTCTCCATTAAACACCACCAATTCCCAAATCCGAAGCGTCAGTTCTGAAAACAAACCTTTATTCAAGTTTTATAACAATAAAATAGGATGTGAAGAAAATGTTTTCTTAATATCTGCTTAGACTCTCGCACAAGTGTGCAATCTCAGTTGTCTGCCTTTTCCGCAACAAGTTGGATAGAGCAATATTTGGGAGGAATTTTCTGTACTATCCCATCAAAACAAACAAACTGTTGAATCTGCTTCTTAGCATTGGGTGGTTTGATATCTAGGATTTTATTTTATTCCTTTCTGAAATCCTCTGCCGACAAGGTGTTCTAAAAATGCTATTTCAGCATAACCTCAATATTTTGGGCAAATTCAAAATAGTGAGAGATAATCACTAATGGCCACCCTTTGATTTGTCATCACCTAATTCACTTGCTATCCATCCATGCCTACTCCGGCTTTATTTTAACAAAGTTCTTTAAGATAATCTGCCACTGCTTCCTATAAGATACTCTAGGGCGGTTGTACTGGTAATGATATACAGGAGATTATTTAACTTTTGCTTTCGTTGTTCACTAAACTTCATTCATGTATGAAAAAAGGTGGCAATTTGTATAGAGCAAGAGTTCTTTTGAAAAATAGCTTCTGTTCTTTTCATGCCGCTGACAAAATGCAAGAGGGTTTCTCGCTGTCCACGCTCCATGGTGCAGATTTGGTAAAAGAAAATATTGTGAACCAAGGAAATTGAATCCACTACATTAAAAATCTCCGGTCAGATCAGTTGCTATTTTTGCTGCTTTATACTGTTTTGTCTGGAAGGCAAAGCACTGCATGAATCTTTGTCGAGGGAAGTGTCTCGAACAGTAATTAGAGGAACATTCGAAGCCACTTAATTTTTTTTTAATTAAAAATACTTATGGACCTGACGCTTGTTTGGACTTTATTGAATAAAGCGTCAGCCAATATCAAATTAGAAGCAAACATTTAACCAGTTTCATGGATCCCTTTCAAAGTGTAGTGAAGGGTTAGGTCCTGGGGCCCAACAGACTTGTCTTTGTGTCCATGACATTGGATCCTTTGTGGCCCAGGAGCTTGCTACTGGCCCTTTAAGAATGCTGCCCTCGCAAGAGGATTTCCTTCACCAGGACTGAGTAAAAAATAAAGCAAAGTTGTGTTAAGAATTGGAGAATATAGAGACCTTTTTTTTCTTAGCCACAACAATAGCAATATCAGCAGTGTCTGTCTCAACAATAACATTAACAACAAAAGCAAGAATAAGGCAAGAGAGAAAAGATTGTGAAATGGAAATAAACCATTCACTTTCGACCGAGCGCAACAACAGCCTCAGCCTGGAGTGAGCTATGGAAAGGGTTTTTAGCATCAACTTGTTTCTCACAAACGTTTTAAATTCCCGCCATCAACAAGCCTACCCTAATTTCAAACGCGGGTATCGTGAATACAGACCAATTGTAACCTCGATTTTGAAACTGGTAAAAAAAAAACAAACAAAAAAAAAACCAGATGCCCTGAGATTAGAAAACACGACAAGTTAACATAAAAGAAAAAAAAAAAGAATTGACGCATTTATAAAACATAGTTCAAATAAATTTGCTTCATTTTTGACAATATCATTATGTTTATCATTCTCATAAATAAAGATGTTCCAGAAACACTAGAACTCACGGTATACATGCAGCACCTGCCCTGAATTCAACTCTCAGGGTGTAAGGGAAGCCGTGGGGGCTGCACTTGTTTTACGCTGTTTGCAGATATCATCAATTATTCTACTGGTGCAAGAAAAAAAAGTTCAATATATTTCGTTTTTCCTGCGCATCAATGTAAACAATCCCCGCCAAAGGTAAAAAGAAAATATTCACCCACCCTTTTCAATAAAAAAAAATGCACTCACTTGCATCATAAACCACTTTGCATGTTATGAGATAGCTTCTTCCCACGCATCATACTACGTTGGTTCCGCGGTCTTTATCCTCTCTCTTACAAAATGATCTGTAATAATGCTCAAGGGGGAACAGTTCTAGTCTTTTTGTTCCTACAATCGCATAATGGTTTCTTCCTTCTCTCCGTCGGTGCCCATGTCAAGACGGGTGACTAATCCAATCTACTCGTATATCCTTCAGACAACACCCAGTGTATTGCAGCTGTGAAGCACAGTCCTAAGTCTCACCAGTGAGTTTTATCCAAACAGAATGTAAGACAGGACAATCGTCTTATCCTGGGCTATCAGTGCTGCAAAAGTTCCTGTCACATTTTATATTCTGTACCGGACTGCGGTTTAGTTGTTTCTGTCCTTTGACGGCTTCACATCGTGGGCAAAAATCGAGCAGTTTTCTGTTTTTTTGTGTTTCTATGCTCAACGTAGAAGCCCAGGTAGCATTTGATGACACGGCGGGGATTGACGCCGCCGAGGTGTCGGAGATACTCGAATTGCCACACCTTTTAAAGCAGATGCGCTTTCACACGAAAACAGTAATTTACGGCCTGGTTAAGGCATCATTTGTTTTACTGTTTTGAACAAAGCAAAATCCGTTGGTCGCAATGGGACTTAAAGCCTAGTTAAGGCATCATCATCAATTGTTTTAGCTTTGATAAAATAAATAATGCGAAGGTGTCAAAAAGGCAGATTTCGTACCTTGACTGACCTATCAAACAGGTCATACTAGGCAGCATACACAAAAAAGTAGGGATGTTCCAGGCTACTTAAAACATATAGTCCAGCGCTTACAGAAGCATTTGAGCGAAACGAGGTCTCTGTTTGGTAAACCCTATAAACTTATCAATATCTGTGTTAAACTGCCAAAGGATTCCTTACATCTCAAATTAGAGAATAAGGCGAAATTGATTTTCAATATCATCGCCACAAAGAAAATGGTGTTCCGGGTATTTTCTACCGAACGATTTAATGGCGGTCTACTCAAATGTTCATATGGGTTAAAATAATGATTGTCACCTCGCAAAATCTGTGTCATTTCGAGTTAAAGCAATCGCTTCTGACACTGTCCCAGGAAAAACTAATTCCCGTGCACACCTTTGCGTATGCCTTATTTTTGTCACCTGTTTGTTTTATTTATGTTTTTATTTATTTATATTCAAAGCTAGGCTGGCGAGGCTCATGCTACAAAAGAAATTGTTATGAAAAGTTTAATTGAAAAGCTTTGTCAGAAAAAATAACCAAAAAAAAAATTGAATTTCTTTTTCTGGCTTACATTGTTATGAAAGGAAGTTGGCTGGTTTGCCTTTGCTGGTTTCTGTAAATTTCAATGCCATGTTATCTGCTATTCGCCTGCTCTTCAAAAAATGCAACACAATTGAGACTAAAATCTCTTATATACCTGTACACAATAGCATACACACTACTTGACTGAACCTCAAGCTCAGAGAGAGAGAGAGAGAGAGAGAGAGAGTGTGTGTGTGTGTGTGTGTGTGAGTGTTTGTGACAGAGAGAGAGAGAGAGAGAGAGAGAGAGAGAGAGAGAGAGAGAGAGAGAGAGACAGACAGAGAAGGAGTTTATTGTGAGTTTACACGGTGCTGTGTACTGAGAATTCAGTCTCGCCTGGGTCATTCGCATGTCACTATCTTCGGTATCGACGTTCTTGCGATGTATCGAATAAAACGAGTAGCCCCGCAAATGGTACATTTTCCCCTATTGTTTATATGTAGTGCCGCAAATGGGATATTCGTTTTCTATTGTTTAAGTTTAGTGTCGCATAGTCGATACACCCATATTGTCCTGTAGAACTGAGTTCCATTTCCGGTGCCATAAATCCTGCCGTG
Source organism: Plakobranchus ocellatus (assembly GCA_019648995.1). NCBI lineage: Eukaryota > Metazoa > Mollusca > Gastropoda > Plakobranchidae > Plakobranchus > Plakobranchus ocellatus. Next base: position 34,628 of record BLXT01007705.1, read on the forward strand.
CCTCTCCGGCCTTTCGGCAAACATTCGGACGCATCAAAGTCGCACATTCTTGAGTTAGTCCTGAACAACTGAGTTCCATATCCGGAGCAATAAATCCTGTCGGCAAACATTCGGACGCATCAAAATCGCAAATCCTTGGGTTAGTCCTGAAGAACTGAGTTTTATATCCGGAGCAATAAATCCTGTCGGCAAACATTCGGACACATCTTCGGATGAAAAACTGATTTCTGTGTACAATTGTCTATGAGCTGCGTATGTTGAGGTTCTCCTCTGGCGGGGCACAATCGTACTACACGGCGAATTCTCTAAAGCATAAATCCTTTGAAGTTAACTAAGACATCCTTGTGATGTTATATCGCCAGTTGCAAAGCTGCTCCATGTATCTTTTCTTTACTTGTATCTTTTACAAGTTACAAAGTTCAAGGTAACCTGATAACATCAGACTGCAAACGAACAACATCGCATGATCATCACAATAATTACTTTTTAGCTACATTTTTCATGTGTTTCTCATTTTGCAGAGCACATATAGATATTTTCACTTGTAGAATAAAAGAAAATATAAAAAGAAAAAAAAATTGGGAACCCATTTCTGTGGACGCCAGAAATGGAACCCTTTTTTAGGCTTACACATGTGTGGGTGCGTGTGAGTGTTTGACATTTTTGCGATTTATCAATTAATACGAGTAGTTCCGCAAGTGTTTCATTTGTTCCACTATTGTTTATATGTACTGCTGCAACTGGGATATTAATTTTCTATTGTTTAAGTTTAGTGCCGCAAAGTCGATACACCCATATTGTCCTGTAGAACTGAGTTCCATTTCTAGAGCCACAAGTCCTGTAGGCAAACATTCGGACACATCAAAATCACAGAATATTATCAAGCTTGATATCTCTATGAATAATGCTCTAAGTATGGATATAGAACAAGCCGTGAGCGATCTTGATAAAGAATTGGCCAACAGTCCTCACATTGAGCTTCACGACATGGGAGGTCAAACTTCCGTACGGGCATTTTGCCTAATGTAAACAGAGTAGAAAACGTTTAGTGGTTTTGAATGTGTTCATTAGTAATGAAGGAACAGGAAAAAAGAAGAGAGAGAGAGAGAGAGAGAGAGAGAGAGAGAGAGAGAGAGAGAGAGAGAGAAACAGATGCAGTAGTTAGTGACACATATTCATATCAAAAGCAACCGTAATAGAAAAGCCATTTAATTAAGAATGAAGGATAACAGAATGACCTTAAAACCATTACATTGTTCTGTAGGGTTGAGTTCCATTTCCGGTGCCATAAACCCATTTGTGCCTCTCCAGCTTTTGATTGTATCACTTCCTGCTAGCAAAAATTCGGACACATCAAAATCACAAACGCTTGTGTTAAGATCTGCAGGGACTAGAATGTTATTGAGCTTCATGTCTTCATAAATTATGCTTTGAGAATAGATATAGACCAAGGAGAGCGGGATTTTGATAAAGAAGTGGCAAACAGTCCTAAAACTGAGCTTCCCGACCTAGGAGGCCAAACTTCTTTTTGGGCAGTAGTTCAAATCTAGGAAATGAAAGTCAGGATAAGGTGTTGCAGATACCCCTTTTTTGGACTCATACGTTGCATAAAAAAGTTTTGAGCTTCTTCTGTGACATACCTTAATCAAGAATCAAAATGTTGTGATTTGTCATCTTCTGATGAAAAACTGATTTCTGTGTACAATTGTGTATGAGTTGCATATGTTGAGGTTCATCTCTGTTTGGGTACAATCGTACTGCACAGGGGATTCTATAACGTATAAGGTCTTTGCAGTAAACTAAGACATCGTTGTGATGTTACATCACCAGGTGCAGAAGTGCTAGTCTGCTACATGTAAAAGACATCTCTCTGTCTTTGTTTTTACATTGTTCAGGTTAGTACCGGTATTGAAATGTTCAGTGTCGGAGGATACAGTTCTGTAGCGTGCAGTTATCACGAAAACTTCAATAAATGTCGGATACGATCCTAAAGCGAGTACAGAAACTAAACATGGTGTTTTTTAACTCCAGGTCTCACCAAAAATCGTAAAGCCCGCGGCAGATGTCCATGCGTCTTGTCCTGCTGCTGAAAAAACAAATGAAAAAACATCTATGGTCTGAGGATGAAGTTAAAGCCGTAAAAAGACACCTCTCTCACAAGCATAAAGTCAAAAAAAGGTGTCTTTTCATTTTTTGGTGCGTTTTGGCATTTCTTCAATGTTTCGGTGATTGCGAGTCCTTTCGTGAAACACAGTCTTTAGAATACATTAAATCTCAGTGACATTATTTTGGTCTCTGTTCAGACTGTTTGCGATTCGTCCTCTTCGAATGAAAAACTGATTTCTGTGTACAATTGTCTATGAGTTGCATATTATGTTGAGGTTCTCCTCTGGTTGGGCACAGTCGCCCCACACGGCGAATTCTCTAAAGTATGAACCCTTTGGAGTGAACTAAGAGGTCGTTGTGATGTTACATCACCAGTTGTAGAACTGCTACCTGTAATATACATCTTTCTGGCCTTGTTTTTACATTGTTCAGGTTAGTTTCAAAATTTTCAGTGTCCGACGATATAGCTCTGTAGCCTGCAGGTATCACGTAAACCTCCACGGATGTTGGGCACGATTGTAAAGCGTCTTTGGAAACTAAACATGGTTTTTTTTAACTCTATGTTCCACCAAAAGCATAAAGCCTATGGTCAGATGTCCCTGCGTCTTGTCCTGCTGCTGAAAAAAAAATGAAGACGTCTATGGTCTAAGGATGAAATTAAAGCCTTAAAAAGACATCTCTCTCACTATATTATGACAGACAGAGTGCCCCAAAGAAAGATGTCGTTTTATTTTTTGGCACGTTTTAACATTTCTTCAATTTTTGGTGATTCCCAGGCGCTTCATGAAAAATAATCTTTGGAGTACTTTGAATCTCGGTGACATCATTTTGATCTCTATTCAGACTCTTCGTTTGGCAAGCTTCTTCATCGCTATTGTACTCTTCTATCTCTGCTTGATTTTCTTCCTGAGGCTCAGTCTAGTGCCTTGCTTTGTCTTCTATCCCCCCCTCCCCCCCCCCCCCGGGG
>BLXT01007705.1:71434-84798 GCA_019648995.1 Plakobranchus ocellatus
TTCACTCTCTCTCTCTTTTCTCTCTCTCTGTCTCTGTCTCTCTCTCTCTCTTTCACTCTCTCTCTCTTTTCTCTCTCTCTCTGTCTCTGTCTGTCTGTCTGTCTGTCTGTCTGTCTCTCTCTCTCTCTCTCTCTCTCTCTCTCTCTCTCTCTCTCTCTCTCTCTTTCTATCTCTCTGTCACTGCCTGAATCTCTGACCATTTCTTGTTCTCAATCACGAGGAAAAAAAAAATATACATATATACATAAATACGAAGATTAATACAATTTCAGTTTCATTTCAGTATGCTTGTTTATTTCGCAACATATGATGTTGGCCTCGAGTCACTTTGATGTCTCATTAATTCGAAATATTGCCTTTGAATTGCTCTTTCTAATCTTAACCGAACTATGTAAAGTTCATTTTGAGATTAATCGCTTCGTGACGATCTGAGAAAAGCTCAAAATTGTAAACCCCTTAGCTTCCATTCACTTTCGTTAGGACAGCTGATGCAACAGGAAAAGCAGTGGCAGCACCAGGAACTAATCCTCTATACTGCTCGGCCTTTTCCTGTAGGAAAAAGATTGATACTCACTAATCTTAGGCCAATTAGGAAAACAAATCAGAGACTTCCTCCTCAGCATTTGTAGAAAAAAATGTTTATAAATGACGTGAACAAATTTGTTGTTAGTTATATCATGAAAGTGACAATTATTGGTTGCTGAGAGTGTGAATTGAGTCTAGGCCTAAATTGCAAGACCAAAATTTAAAAAAAAAAAAAAAAAATATTCTATCACAGAATAAAAACAGACCTAAATTATAGTTTGCTTTCCAGCCACATATACACATTAAGGAGAGAGAAAGAGTGAGAGAGAGAGAGAGAGAGAGAGAGAGAGAGAGAGAGAGAGAGAGAAATCGTTGAAAACAGGCAAAGATATAGATATGGAGCACAATAGTTATGGCCGTCAAGGAAGACTATATCCGCAGTTAAAAAAAAAAAAAACTTCTAGTTCAGAGGTCTAAGACATAACTCAAACACATACTCCGTCTGCCCTAGATTAAATGAATATGTATGTTTCTATCATTATCTATTTGATATGCTAAACACACACACACACACACACATAGAGGTGGGTGAGGAGGAAATGGGTGGGTAATCTCTAGAAAGTGTTGAATGAGATGATCTGATAGAGCACTGTGAGAGAACACGAAGAAATCTGACACGGTCAGATGGCTTCTATTCTTTTAGACGGTAAAGAAGGCGCTCTCTAGAGGCAGCAAGGACGTTTCCTTTAGACTTAGCAGACTGTTTTTGATTGTGAAGAAATCATCATCTAGTATTAGATGAGTCACATCAACCAAAAGATTGTGCTTGTAAACTTGTCTGTGTCTTCCTAATGTCCATGTCCTGACCTCAGATATACACATGTGTCATTTGTTTCAAAAAGTCAAGAGGAAGCTTTAGTACGTTTCCGACCCTGCGAGGACGCTGGGTATCACCCCCTTTTTCCTTGCCATCATGTTCGTGTAGGTAAGTAAAATTACCCTTTTGATGTCCATAACAATCAAGTTTTTTGCTCGAGGCTTCATTGTGATACTTTTTTGTTTATTGGAAGACTGTCATGCCATCAGGTTTCCGAAGCTTAGAAACTTAAGGTGCCAGAAGACTGGCCATTTTGAGCCTGCCAATACCAGCACCAGCAGAAGAAAATCAACGATAAAAATGAAAACAAAAACGATCGCTGTCGCACGGGAGTGATATCTTCTTAATGGCGTGAAATCAGCTACGTAGTGTATTGATTAGGGTATTTTGTCGTGTTACAAAACTGCAAACAACTTGGATTTTAGATTCCAAGTGTTTGACTTTTTATTTGAACTCGATAGGAGGATATTTCTTTTCGATTTCAGGCGGAAAAAGCACAATTGAAATAAGACTACATCGATTCTATTAATGAATCTCTGAGACAAAACAGAGCAGTTCTTTTGATATGAATTTTTTTTTTCGTATTTCAGATGAAAATATCTAAATAGTAAATCACTAAACAAACGTTTGCTTTTTGTTTTTCTCCTGTTCATTTGCCTTTCGAATATTTCACTTCTTGCAGATTCACGATGTTTTATTGTTGTGTAATTCCCTTAAATGCCATGACCTAAGATCTACCTAGAAACGTGTATTTGTTCTTTATTTGAAAGATATGATGTTGAGGATTGGAAGTTATTTAAGAAGTGCTTTAGTGCTGAATGCTACCCAGCCTGGTTGCGATTGAAATGACATTCGCCATTTTGTAACAGTCTTTCCATTGCAACACAAGATATGGCCGTATAGCGACCCGCCGTGAAGGAAAACGAGGAATATTATTTATTTTTCCTTTCGTGATTCCTTTCTTCCTCTCAAAGTCGTCGATTTCTCTCGTTGCTTTTCTACAAGACAAGAATTTAACTAAAAAACTTGTCGCACCAGCATACCTTTTTTCTCGTAAAGGCCATCAAAGGGACTAACAATCTATATTTAGAAATAGTCACCATTATAGAAACACTTAAATGCGTTGTCTCCAGAACATAAAATTATTATTTTAATTTATCGCTTAGGGCTGAGACGACGTTATTTTATATCTTTGCATTTACCAAAGTCACATGACATTATGAAGAAGGGCTACACAGCATTTTTTAAATTCGGGCCAGATATTATTTAAAACCTAAAACTCATTCATACGTTATGACAAATTCTAGGGAGGGTTTCGGCAGGGATTTAGAGTGTTTGATTGTCTGGTTAATTTTTAGCATAAGCCAGTCCACAAAAAGGTGATCTCAGGTTTTCAGGCCTTCCGTCAGGCTAGAGCGTCGCTGAAAACAGCATCAAGTTTCTGCGACTGTACTGCCTTCAGTTGGTTAATCCTATTGTCTCTGCTTTGGTAAATATTATCTATATTATAAAAGGCCTAACGACATCTAGGGTTGACGTTTGTGCCCTATCTCCTCCTGAACCATTCTATGCACAGTCCTAATTTTTTTGTGGACCATAATCTGCCTATCTTAGTGTCGCATTTAGTAAATAAAAACCAAGAAATACTTACTGATTTTAAAAAGTTATATTTTTTACTTCAACACACCTATTTTCAGCAATCACACACACACATACATACACACACAGGCGCGCGCGCGCGCACACACACACACACACACACACATTGTTCAGGTTAATGTCTTTTCATTTCTCCATTCATTTGAACGGGCAAACATGCTTGTTGATCATAAAGCTAAAAATGTCAAGAATCTACTGGGAGTCGATTTGCTCCAAGCATAGGTTTCCGTCTTTAGTTCACCAACATTATGAGGACAGAGCATGTACAAATTTATTATTGAAAATCTCTACATTTATAAAACTGCAGACACCTGGTTAAGATCAAACATGAAATAGTTTAATTACATATGCATACTTGCTTCTTTGTAGGAGCGAAGAGAGTTTGGGAATGCAGGGGACATTCCCACAGCCTGATGTCCTAATGGCACTTATGGCATCAGTGCAAGGTTTATTGCTGCACCAGTAGTTGACACCCACCTGCAATAATATCATGTATGCAAGTGGAATACAAGCAGAGGAAAAAAAACGTAGTTTTTATAGCCATAGCCATAATAGTTTATATTGAGATGAACAAAATGTTTTTTTTCAATTTGTACTCGACAAAAACCTGCCAACGTATCTCCTTTCCATTTCATTATGAAAGTACAAATTTCTTTTTCTCCGGTACATTTTAAACAGCTTAACAAGGTCTTTCGTTCCAGTTGTCTTATCATAGCACTTGATGAAGTGTGTACGTAAAAACATCCAATCACAGTGATGCATGGCCAGCTTCCGTCTGTAGGATTTGCACCTCTTTAGGATAGCCGCGGTTCCCAAGCACTGGCCATCATTGTCGTCGATTCTGGCAGGGGTGAAGGTTAAGGAAATATACATTTTCTCATTTGGATTGTTTAACATCAACGATTTCTATATCCTGCATCACGAAACTATTAATAGAGATATTATACAGCTAAAGTGGCAATAGATGAGTAGCACTCAGTTGATGATTGCTAGACGCTTAGGTAGCGTTTTAGCTTCAGTTGCAGTCCAAACACCTTTGTAGAAAGGTCTCCATATTAAAGTTGGAGCATAGACAACTCGTAATCGGGGGTAATCCTGGGATGGACTGATAGTTAAACTACGCCTAAAGGGCAGTCCTGGAAACAAGTGAAAGATTATTAACATTCTCTCCCTTTATTTTTTAGCCAGAAATACCATCAAGATAACTTAAGATTATTTCACTGTAAAGGTTATAAAGATCAGGTGGCATTACACATCCCTGCCTCACACCTCTTTTGATAGGTTTGAAATCAATGTATTTTCCTTCAATTCTTACAGATGCAGTCTGATCCCAGTATAAATTTCTATTTACTCTCAGATCTTTCCCATCAATGTCTAATTTTTCTAGCAAATAAAACAGCTCTACATGTCTTACTTTGTCAAAGGCCTTATAATAATCTATGAAACAGAGGTGAAACAGAGATGGTAATGATGACGAATTTGCTACTGATCCTAATCCAGCAGCAAAGGGATTGTAAATGAGCGTGGAAGTAGGCTGATTGAATGGTGCCAAATCAATGATTTTACAAAATTAATACATGGTATCAAAATGATCCTAGGCTACAGTGGACTTGGAAGAACTCCGGTCATAAAAATAGAAACAAAATAGATTTTATTCTCATTCAGAAATAATTCCGAAACGCTATCAAAACACCCAAATCACTGCCGGGAGCCGACTGTGATTCAGATCATATTTCAGTGCTAATTTCAGATAAAATTTAAGAAATTAAGGAAGGGAAAGGCTAATCCTAAATTCCAAATGGACTTACTTAATCTGATGAAAAAAGAGTTAAAATTGTTATAGTTGTGCATAACAATTATGAGACTGTAAACAACATATTAGAAGCAGAAGAATTATGGTCAGATATGAAAAACTCACTTAATGAAGTCATTAAAAAAAATGTTCCCCAAAAAGATTTAAAAAGAGCATAAGAAATAAATAAACAAAAGAATACTCAATTTATTGCCAGGAAAACGTAAATCAAAAAATGTAGAGGCCAAATACAAATAAAAAGAAAAATCAAAATAAAATGCAATGCAGCGAAAGACGAATGTTTTAATCAACAATGTCAGGAAATAAAGCAAAAGCTAAATATAGACAGCAAATTCATGCATGGTAAGTTAAGGACATCAGTGGTAAGAAAACTAAATGCTGTAGCTCTGGCTACATCAAATCAGAAGATGGAACAATGTTGATGGAAAAGAAGGAAATACTACACAGATGGTCACTATATGTTGAAGATCTTTTTTTTAAGGTGATAAATACAAAAAAATTCAAAATAAAGAAAAATGTAGAAGGCCCAACTATCCTTAAAAAAGAGGTAGAAGCAGCAATAAAGAAAGTGAAAAATGGAAAAGCCACAGGACCAGATAACATACCAGTAGAAATAAATAAAGCATTGAATAATATAGGAATAGATCTAACAACAAAACTACTTAATGCAATATACGATAGTGGTAAAATTTCAGAAGATTTTTGTAAATCTGTTTTACTGCCCAAAACACCAGTGACAACAGAATGTGAACTTCACAGAACAATCAGTTTAATGATCCATTTTACAAAAATCCTGTTAAGCGTTTTGATGCACGGAATGCGCAACAGTCTAATACCAGAAATATCTCCAAAACAGTTTGGCTAGAAACACAATATTCACTTTGTCAATGCTTATAGAAAGATGTATAGAAATACAAAAATATATTCACCTCTGTTTCATTGATTATTCCAAGGCCTTTGGCAAAGTAAAACATGTAGAATTGTTTCGTATGCTAGAAAAATTAGACATCGATGGGAAAGATCTGAAAGTAATTAAAAATTCATACTGGAATCAAACTGCGTCTGTAAGAATGAAAGGAGAACATAGCGATTTCAAATCCATCAAAAGAGGTGTGAGGCAGGGATGTGTAATGTCTCCTGATCTTTTTAACCTATATAGTGAAATAATCTTAAGGAATAGTGCTGATATTTCAGGCTTAAAAATAAATGGAGAGAATCTTAGTAATCTCCTGTATGCAGATGATACAGTTTTAATAGCAGAATCTAGCGAACAACTCCAAAACTTCTAGATACCGTAGTTTTAGAGGGCAAAAAATGGGCTTGTTTTTTAATATAAAGAAAACGGAATGTATGGTCATCTCAAAGAAATCCTTTAACCCCAAGGGCAATCTCGTTAGCAAAGGCGAACAAATCAAACAGATTACAAAATTCAAATATCTAGGTTACCTGATAACATCAGATGGCAGTCACAAGAGAAATAAACAAAAATGTCTCGCTATTTTCGCACACATATATCCAAAGGCAAAATAATCAGAGGTATTATTATTTTTCGTTTGTTTGAATTACTTTTACATAAATATATATATATATATATATATATATATATATATATATATATATATATATATATATATATATATATAATTATATATATTTATATATATATATATTTATATAAAATCTCTCTCTCTCTATATATATATATATTTGTGTGTGTGTGTGTGAACTAACAACATGACTCGGTGCACATCTACTTGTTACCCACTGTTATCATTCGTATTTCAAAATCGCGGAAAATCTTACTCTGCTTAAAGGCTTCATTATATCTTCTTCACAGCGGTAAGCCTTCCGGCCTCTGATCTCATAATGCACAGAAAAGCCTTACATTTCTTTCGAACTCCAAATATTCAGTCACAAAATGTTATATTAACTATAATTTATAGAAATTATCGATATCTTGATGGAAAAAAAAATGTTGTGGGTTTTTTTAATTCGAATTTTCTGTTGTGCAGTACCATTCTAGCCCATTGTTCAAAGTTGTCAGTTTGTTATCTTTTGTAACCATGATCAATTTAAAAACAAACAAACACACAGCAAGAAAAAAAAACCGATAGCTGCGTGATGCATATTATACTTCCCTTACCAAAATGTTCACTTTCACTTTATGGTATAGAATCTTGCAAACCACACAGCAGGACCTCTTGCAAGCTCTGACGTGATCGAATAAAAGATAGTATCTTTTGCATAGACTCTCACTCAGAGACACTACTTTTTATTTGATCTCGGCACTCCAAAATACTGGATGTCTATATTCTTTAACTTGCCTTTGAAAGATATTTATATTTTGCTATTTGTTTAGAGAAATAACCACTGTACTATGTTATGATGTTTGGCGAAATTTCAATTTCATATGTCTTAAGACCGTTTTGTACATTGTTTTGTCTTTTTTAAGTGACTTGCGCAAAGGATCACTTGATAAATGATTCAATTAAAATTAATATTAATATTTCTTTCCCTCCTTCCTCAGGCAAGTGTGAATCTATTGCGAGGTGTTATTCTTTTAGTGATTTTGGTTTTCACGTTAGCAGCCGAAATAATAAAGTAATTTAATGCTTGCGTTTAACCAACCTTGATCATACTATATTATAATATACAATATCCCATTCTTTAATTGGTTACAGTTGCAGTCTCAGTCTACATATATATATATATATATATATATATATATATATATATATACATATATATATATATATATATATAGCTTATTTCAAAAGAAAAAAAAGACAAAGTTCAAGTTGCTGGTTTTGTTAGATCTCAAAGTTTAGTAAATCCACCTTAATGTCAATAGAGGGACATGTTTTTGTATCTAAACAAAAAAAAAATGATACTATTATATTAAACATAATTTTATGTACCTCATAATAATACAAACAGTTTTGATAATGTAATTATACATTTTCTCTTTTTACCTTGATTTTGCTTCCTCTAAATCTTTGAAGCGATTTGAAACTTAAAAAATTAAGTTATTTATCGTCACAATACGATCTTCCATTTAAATCATATTTATGATTACTACAGACTGTGATAGCTCCTTTGCCATTGAATACAGTTGTTTTGTACGTTGCCTTTTCTGAATTATGCAATGGCTTTAGCATAAAATACCTTCCAAAAATTTACCTTGTCAGTTCATAGTGATATTCAAAGAGCTAGCAATGAATGGCTGTTAAGCTGATATAAATAAGTCTAATAATCTCTCTATTAATATATATTTGAAATGTTTAAAGTACTTATATGAAACCAAAGCTCTATCTTTCCGTTCAAACTCATATTGATATCTACATGATCTATTCAGCTTACCAGATTGCTTACAACTATCTCTCATGAAATAAATATCCTAGATTATTTCATGCTTCTACTTTTAGCACATTGTCTTTTCAATAGTTCCCCAAACTTTCAGCGTAATATCACAGAAAGGCTTCATTGATTTTCGACCAATGAACCCCGCTTTCTCTTATGTTACGTTATATTTATTTGAAATCATTTCTAAATTCGCCAGGCTTTGAAATCAAAACGAAGTCTCTAGATCGTAGAAGCATTTTTGGCTTTTATTGTTGTAATGGTAAAATTCCAAGCTATAGTGCATCGCTACTCAAGTTCTATAAGCTTTTTTTTTCGGGTTATTCCATAAAAAAAAAAAAAAAAAAAATTCATCTTGACGAATCAATCCATCTCAAACTTGATCTTCTCGCTGAAAGATTCGTCTCTCTTATGTCCTCAATCACAAAATGTATAAAACGATAAATAGCCTATGTCCAGTTTAGAAAAAAAAAGAAATTCACAATAGAGAAAGAATAAAGTTGTGCGGACCATCTTTTAAGCTTATAGGTTTATTTTCGTGAAAAATTTATTTTAAAATAGCATTAAATCTTAAGAGTATTTTTGCAAAAAACATTTATATTTGATACAATGTTATAAAGTTCTCTTGACACTGATAATGACTGAGTATTATTTCGATTTCAGAATTCCCCTTTCCACAATTATTAGTCATGAAGAGAGCTTTAGAAGATTAGAAGACACGGTGTCTAAAGCTGGACAGTTTCAGTTCTGTTAAAAGGATCAGCTTAGATAAGCTGCAGAGACAAAAATGCTTGATTGAAGCGGGATTTTTTTGCAAAAGTGAATCCGTATATTTAAATGGAACTATCAGTGCACATGTTCTCTGATTGCTTCATGCCCTTTTCCGAGTATTACGTTCAATTGAATGTTTTATTTATGAAGTTAAACAATACTTAAATACTTCAAAATTTAGTAATAAGCCATATGTTGGTAACTCAGAACTTTTTTTTCTGTTGACTCGTTTAGAGAAAAAGTATTCACTTCGTATAAAAAATGATTTTTCTTCTGGCTTTGTTAGAAAACACTTAGTTCATTGAGAGTAATTTTCCTGGTAACTCTGACAACTTTTTGAATTGACTGTTAGACAGAAAAACATCCAGTTCGTTTTTTTTTTCTTCGTCAGGTCCCTACGTAAGCTCACCAACGGGCCGCTCTTGCATCGTGGGTGAAGCGGAGTGCGAGGAAGAGAGGTATTAAGTGCAAAGATTCATCCGACTGGGGTCGCGGTGAACATCCGAAGTTACAAAAAATAATAGTAAGTTATCATTTAAAACAAATATATTCTATCAACGGTCCAACCAGATAGCATTGTGTGCCCAATTTAGGAGGGAGGAGGTATAAGTTTTTCCAAATCAAATTGCTTCATTAGTAGTCAACGGGGGCCATGTTATAGGCCGCGCAGTATAGGTGGTAGCGATGTGTCCTACTATTTTGAATTAACGGAAGCCGCTCTTGTAATCTGGTGGTAGGCACCAGATCCTGGTCATAGCTTGTCTGGAAATATCGAACCCCTGTCCTTCCCCGTCTCTCATAGAGTTTGCTTTAGAGAGCTGCGGGGCGTCCAGCCGTGAGTTCCCGGCAATCTAATCACACATACAGAATGGATCTGAACCAATTTTATTAGCAAAGATTCGTTGATCAATATTGTCTAAAAGCATTCTATTAAAGTTTATAGTTTCCTTCCACAGTTCTTTTTACATCCTAAGAACACTCTCAGACCCCTAGACACAATCATAGATCTGATGATTTTCATGATTACTTTGCCTGGATGTGGAAGAAGCTTGCAGCCGACAACTATAAGATTATGAAAGGCATTGAAGTGAAGTCAGAAGGTGACTGTAGGATCTGAGGAAGGTGGCATCGTCAATTATTGTCCTTCCTTGCAAGTGAAAGTCCGAAAAGCGTATCGGTATCTTGAGGATTCTAGTTCTTGAGATTGATAAGTAGAATGAATTTGTTTAGTTTAGAATGATATTTTATCTTTTAAATAAACAGATCTGAGAGGTAGTTCTAAACCTTCAAAAAATGAATACAAGAAAAGGTAAGGATATGTCGACAGTATAAAAATCCTAATTGGTAGTGCTGAGTGAGACATTCTTTACCATTTTTCGTCCGACTTCGATTTGCCGGCCTTTTAACTTACCACATACTTCAATTGCAACGTCACTCTGTTTTATTTTTTCTATGGAGTAAAGCTGTTTGATACACGGCAAATACACAGAATTCTCATGTTATAATCAGAATTATCATTGCCTGATTTGAATTCAATGAGATCCATCTAGTGATCTTGAGATTGTGGTTGGGGTGTATGGCGGTGCAGATGGCTTGCGAGGTCAATCTGCTCAAGGAAGCTTTTATAACAGTATGCTAAGGACTAGTGGCAGAATTGATAGACCTAGCCTGCCTTCTTTCCTCCTGTGCGGAAATCTCACCGATTTCAAACGGCTCTTCACTCTTGTAGACTGCTGCTTTTCTTCTAACCTGAACCAGAGCAGTCCAATCCCTCGAAGCGCTGGTGACGTTGACGATTTTCAGAGATTGTTTCAGGCTGTTTTTGAAGCGCTTCTTTACCTTTTTTGGCAGTGTTTTCTAACCTGAACTTCTTCGCGCAAAGAAATCGAAGATATGGTATAAGAATGAAAATATATATTTGAAAATGTGGTTGCATGAGAAGAGGCGTATACGCTGGGTAGGCCTGCTTGAGCTAGCATCTCTGTGTTAGAGACCTAATCTTGCCATTTTGTACCATAAAATCTTTCTGAGGCATGTGGTGTGGTAGTGGTTCAACTTTCCAGCATGTTTTAGTAGATTATACAGATTTTTCAACTGTAGTGCAGTGTGATGAGGACCATGACTCAATGAATCTGATCTTGGTTCTTGAGGTGATGCCCCTCTTTTTTGTAAGTCTACCGTAATCAACACTAGCCTTTGCACGCCGCGTAAATCTTGTCGTCAATAGGACGTTGGGGACAATATGTTACCAAGGTATGTAAACTCGTGTAGATCATTCGCTACCTCTGGTGGTTGTGTTTCTCCGAATATAGGGTTTCCTTCAGTGAGCAATCGAGAATCTGTCTCCTCAAGCATTTGAAGACTATGATGACATTAATCAATTCCTTCCTGGACGGGAAAGCGGCCACAGAAAAGTGTCATGGAGATGACATGGGTCAGAAGAGAACTCAGCCTACCTATAGCACCCCTGGCCCTTGTGCGGTGGTTTTTGCACCGTCGATTCAGATGGGCAGAAAACAGAATAATGCTGACGATTCTACGAGACTCTCCTTCACGTTAGTCCAATTCAAGCGCTAGATATGAAGTCCTGCGGCGATGGACTCGTAGTCAGAGATAAGGCATTTTAGTCACGAGCCTATACGCACGTGGCACAAATAAAATTATTCAGACACCATTATTCTGGCACTATCCACGTCTATGCAGAGAGGAGATAGATGAAAAACATGGTTTTGAACTCCATTGAAATTCGCAATTCAAAATGATTGTTCAAAGGTTTTTTTCGAAAGTTGATGTTAATGCTTTTGTCAGATATATATATATATATATATATATATATATATGAGGTATCATTTGCTGACACTTATGCTGCAACTGTACGCCGGAAAAACCATGTTTATCTGTTCCACTTTCTTTCCGAGGCGCACAATTCAACATTATTACATTAACTGTGATCATCATCGACCTTACAATTACCATTGTTCTGTCTTGTAATCGTGAGCACAAATATTTCAGTACGATTTTTCATTTTTACTTTGCTTGTTTTTTTTTTGTTTTTTGTTTTTTGTTGGTTTTTTGTTTTTTTTGTTTTTGTTTTCCTTTCTATCTCTATAGCAACTTTTGCTTGTGAAGTAAAGTACGATCCAGCTGTGATAACCTTCTTCACACAGCGCGAGCAATTTCCGTATCCCTGTCGCTATCTGGCCACATACCTTACGACACATCTGAAGAACCAGGGCGGTGAAACAATCGGCGAGTGTGATTTCTTGGTAAGATTCGGTTCAAGTTATTTGCACATTAGTTGCTTCAAAAACAACCACAACATTATCGACATGCATCAGCAACTTCAAATCAAAATATAGTTTCCTCAGTCAAAGAAAGGTTTAAATTCCTTTGAATCAGTTCAAAAAGATTAAATTGCACTTAGGTAATTTTTTTTTTCAATTGTAAGATAAACGTAGACGTGAATAATCCAGAGCGTGCTCAAAAGCTCTCGATTTTCCTGATCCTAAACCTCCTCTCGCCTTCCTATCAATCTTTATTAAAACCAATACAAAGTGGCTAAATGGCTACAAATATCAATCTTGATTAAAACCAATACAAAGTGGCTAAATGGCTACAAATATCAATCTTGATTAAAACCAATTCAAAATTTATTGAAGGTAAGAGGAACATTGCTGTCTTCTGGCAATCAGTCATTCATGCTAGATGGAAGTTAACAGAGCCCTGTTTTTTGTTGGATTCAATTTATGCCTGAAAACTAAAGCTTTAAGAATGAGGTGTTGCATGGAGGTTTGTGCTGTTGGATTTTATGTCATTATTTTAAATATTTTTGATGATTAGTTGTGAGGACAACAAGTGGGGTACTATTCGAAATGTCAACATAGAGTGACCAACCCGCTGTCCAAACGCGTTGGTGACGAACAGTGGAACAATAATAATTGAAAACAAAATACCCGATTAGCCAATAGTCAAGATTTTATATATATATATATATATATATGTATATAAATTACGAGCGTTAATACTCTTTTAAATTTAACAGTTACCCCTCAGTTAACATGATTTCAAGCCTTAACTATAAATACCCCAACTCGCTACGCCAACACACTCACGCACTCACACAACGATTGGCATACACGAATGTCAAGTTCATAGTGCAACGACGACGACGATGAAGTTCCACGATGACGTTGATCTATGACGATGGCGACGATGACGATCTACGATGATGACGATCCACACCGATGGCGACGATGACAATGACGGTTACGATCTGCGATGGCGCAAGATGCGGCACAACACGCCACGGGCTCACCGTACAAGTTCCGTAACAGTGGTTGAAGACAGCAACGGCCTTCC
>BLXT01007705.1:156676-167327 GCA_019648995.1 Plakobranchus ocellatus
TCTCTTGTTTCTGTCCTTCGTCTCTCTCTCTCTCTCTCTCTCTCTCTCTCTCTCTCTCTCTCTCTCTCTCTCTCTCTCTGTCTTAATCTGTCTTTATCTGTCTCTTTGCCTGTTTTTCTCTCTTTCTTTATCCCCGTCCTTCTCTCTCTCTTTCCATCTTTTCCCCCATCTTCCCCTTCGTTGTCTTTCACTCTAACTCTCAGTCTTTTACTATCTCTCTTTCCCTTCTCTTCTTCTTTCTTCTTCTCGTCTCCTCGTTTACGTGTGTCTCTGCCGTGATTGACACCTTCAAAGCGCGACGCACGAAAATTATCCAAAACATTCGTCGGGTTGACTCTTATATTATTCCTTTGATACGTCATTTCTGAAGGACAGGTAAGATCCCATGAGGCCAAAACAGAAAAAAAAATTACAACCAGACAGACAGACGCTTTAAACATGTCTTTGGAAGCCATTTTATTACTACAGCATGGCGATATCTTATTGCGTGGCTATTACACCTGCAAGAAATTCTCTGACAAGGAGACTCGCTATCCCATAGTTGAGAAGAAAAGCTCAGCTATACTGTACGCACTGTACTTTTTCACAAAATATTTATAGATTTAACCCATCACTTTGCAGATGGACCTTTAGCGCATGATATTCCTTCGCACAAACAGGACAAAGAACGCACGCCTCGTGCGTTGGACGCTCTCATTACAACAATTATCGTTTACTGTTGTCCCATCAAGGTGTGCAATGGAAGCAAAAGCAGACATTTCAAAGTTTATCTTCATTCCTTCATGGGTCACTGGTAAAATTTTAATCTGTTCAATTGAACAGAGGAGCTTGCTTGTTATTATATAAAGGAAATCTAAAAAAAAATTATAATTGCCCATCAAAAAATGTTGTGTGTATTTCATAAATCAATGTTAAATCTCGAGTAATATGGTTGTGATATGAAAGAGAGAGAGAGAAAGAGAGAGAGAGAGAGAGAGAGAGAGAAAGGTAGAGAGAGAGAGAAAGGTAGAGAGAGAGAAAAAGAGAGAGAGAGAGAGAGAAAGCCAGAGAGAGAGAGAAAGATAGAGAGAGAGAGAGAGATAGAAAAAGAGAAGGAGAAATGTTGCTGGTTCCATTATAGAACATGAAAGCCTTCACCCATGCCTAATTCCATCTTGAGTGGCATGCTTATTCAGCACTAATTCGTTTCATGCAAGATATTTGTTGTGTTTAATTTTGACGATCTCTAATATTGATCTGTTTTTTTCAAAAGTCACTAATGAAAAGTACCCTGTAACGCTATGATTTGATTGGTCTTAACGTCTTTCATAGTTATATCTTTGTTTGTTTGCTTGCCAGGTGCGTTATATTATTCTGGTGAATTTTGAGTACTCTTGACTTTTTTGGGTTTGCAGTATGCTAACACTTTTTTTTTATTTTTGTCAAAATATGAATTTTTAAAAAACTTTCCGAGTGGACTTGTCGACTTGCTTTCGTGATGTGGCTCCTATCAACTCGACAGACACGTCTCTTTACGGTGTTCGATTTCGTCTTTGATTTTTTTTTTTTTTTACTCTACATGTAGAACTAAGCTGGACCAGGCTTTTCAGGGGCCTTCTCGCCAGGCCTTGGGACTCACGGCTAGATTTTGTATTCACTCGCCAACAATACGCCTGATGGTCAACTACCAGGAGGTCAATTCTTCCATCGAAGAGTCACAACAAAAGTATTATTTGCTAGACTGTAATAAAATTTCAGGTAAGCAGGGCCAGGTTTTGCTGATTCAAGATCTACAAACACAATCCAGCAGCCTTTTTTTCCATGTAAGAGGGGATTTGAGACACATTTATTCGACGCTTTCGCCTGACGAAGACCGCCACGAGACGGCTGGATGCAATATAGTGTATGAGTTTGTGTACAGTCTTGGCCTGAGGCGTGGGCTAAGAAATTTGGGGATTCCCATAACTTATTTACGCAAGGCTAGCAACGTCGGAATGTTAGCGTTTCTGTAATTACCATTTGATTCTTGGGGAAATAAAATATATATTATATTATCTATATTTAATGGTAATTAGCCCTATTCATCTCGCCGTTATATTTAATCCTACCTTAAGATATTAAATCGACTTCCATCAGATCGTTGGTCCGTAACTGAATGTTTAATTTAAGATAAAAAAAAAAGGAATGCAAAGGAATCGTATAAAGAATATCAACCTTTGAAAGTCATTATTTTTTCCACAATTCGAAGTTGAATTATATTTGCCGATTGTTACGGTAGTTGGTCTATTGAGCGCGACCTGCTGTTTTTAGTTTCTATAACTACTGCAAACTTTCCTATGTACCGACCGGTATTAATATGTTTGACTAAATCTCAACTTGTATTTAAAATTACGTAACTAAATAAAATACTACATTTATTTAACTGTTCGTGCGTATTTGCGTCTTTTGATTTCATTCTGTACATACATTTCATCTTTTCGATCTTTGTTTTTCATGAGTGTTGCAGTCGAATCACCCTTTTCATCAGAGCGACATCTGAACAATCATTTTTACATAATAATCAATTTTTTCCTTTTTTTTCAGGCCAACAAAGTTCCAAGCAAAACGCATAAAATGCAGGCATGTACAGACATATGGTTTTTATGAAATTAAATAACTTTGTTTATTTTATTATAATATCGTTAGGTTAGAATGCAAACTTTCGAAATTTTATATAAATATATATATATATATATATATATATATATATATATTATATATATATATATATAAAGAGAAGGAGAGAAATAAATAAAGAAGGGAGGGGGGGTATATGGAAAGATACGACAGTGAATGAGATTGAGAGGAAAAGGCCTAAAGATAGATAGATAGATTATTGATATACAGTTATCTCGAGGATTTAGGTCGGTCGCTCTCTCACTCTCTCTCACACTCTCTCTCTCTCTCTCTCTCTCTCTCTCGCAGGTCATTTTTTTAACTAAAACAAGATGAAGAGAGAGAGAGAGAGAGAGAGAGAGAGTGAGAGAGAGAGAGCAAATTCAGGTTATCAAGAATTAAAAACTGTGATTTAATAACATGACTAAACTGTACCTAGCTTGCTGTACAAACTGTGGTATCTCTATACATGTTCACATTTCTTACATTAACAAGAGATAATATTCACCTAACACATCAAATTCCATTGACCCTAGCTTTCCTAGAGATACTAAGCTCGCAGCCTTCAATAATTGAACAATAAGCGGCGAAGCTCGAACCAGTTTACTCTGCAGTAAATAGGCGTTTCATGGCTATGAGTTTAAAGTTAGCGCCACCAGGCTCATATACAGCCATGGACAAGAAACAGCTGATGTAGATGTAAGTCTAAACATAAAACATAAAAACACAAATTTTTCAGTCAAGCATCTAAAAATGTTTTTGAATAATTTTTATTTATGTATCAGCATAAGCCTTTATGCTTTATTGCATTTTTGGGGCCTTAATTGCAAATTTAGTTAAAATTCGCAAAAGCATTTTAGTAGAAATATAACATTCTGCAAAATGGGATCTCAGGAAAACAAAAAACACAGTTGATGAAGTTGTCGGTAATAGTAAAAATCTCCACTACATAGTGAGAAAGACATATAAAAGATCAGGGATAGTTGGGCACTTAATTAACCAACTATAAATATCTGAATTCAAAGGCGTTATGGTTTTAATTACAAGCAAGAAAACAATACGATCTTCATATCATTTTATCACCAAGAGAATCCTCAGCTCGTCAAATATTCTTTCTGTATCAAGCGACGTCAATACTTCCAATATAATCACTAGCGAAGCATAAAAAGAAACACAAAACAAGACATTTAATGTGGTCTAATTTAATTTCCAAGTTTCACCTCTCAATGAGATTATCAACAAAAAAAAAAAAAAAAAAAAACTTGACTAGGATTAATCTATCATCATAACGTTCTATAAGTTTGGTATGTATTAAATTGCATCGATGTCCCTATATATCACCTTTGATTTTTTTTTCTCCACAGTCCCCACAGTTTAGAAATGTCCTTCGAAGAGAGTGTTCAATGAGTACAAGAGGTGCAGCATCTCAACAGAATGTGATGCACACATCCACCCGGAGGGCATCAAGTCCGATAAAATAGTCAGAAGTATTTTTTAGAATAATCAAAATAAAGTTAGTAGTTCATATATATATATATATATATATATATATATATATATGTGTGTGTGTGTGTGTGTGTGTGTGTGTGTGTGTGTGTTACTCAATTTCATCTCTCTTTCACGCAAACCTAAAAAACCTCTTTCGTCTTTTCGTATTTGGAATTTTTCAAAGAGGTGGGACTTTGAATTAAATATAGCGCAGCATTTAATAGAGAATATCAACACAGAGGCAGGCTATCTATTAACATCTTCTTCATGGAGTCATTATATGCATGTTGATCATATAAGCTAAATAGCACTGAGTATGCTACTTAGTATAAACTATTTTTTTTACATTTAATGTACAGAGATAGTCCTTTAACTCACAAAAAATGGGGTCAGGTTTTTAATAGGTGTGTTCTATTGTGTAACATCATTCTAGTCCAATGGTCAAAAATCACATTTTGTTATCTTTGTGACAAAAAAAACCAAGCACAACAAAAGCGAAATGTATGCGATGATTGTGTCACGTATCTGATAAAGCTCTAACCAAAAAAAGGACACTTTTCTCACTAGAAGGTATTTAATCTGACGAACACGGGCAGTCCATCTTTTGGCATATTCTGCCGTGACTGAACAAAAGATAGTATCTGTTGTAAAAACTCTCTGACGGGCATTATTTTTTATTTGATCTCGGTATTCTGACTTTGCTCACGAGACGTTTGTTTCTTTAGTTCCCTTCGTAAGGTATGTATTCGTACGTTACTTGCTGAGGGAGATGACTAGTTTATTATAATGACATTTGGGTAAATTATCGTCACGTTTTTTTCTGCAGTCCTTTTTGTACATTATTATAATATTTTTGTTCTCATGTCATCTGTGAGGAGATAAAAGCATAACTTTACCACACTGCTGAAGTAAGATAAAACATTTCTTTTAACTCTCTCTTTTATTTATTTATTTTTTTTTTTTTGCCTCAGGCAGGTCTTTGATGATGAATCTACTCCCAGGTATTATTCTCACAGTGATTTTGGTTTCCTCTTTAGCAGCTGAAATAATAAAGTGAGTGTAATGTTCCTGCCTCTAATAAGAATGTTTGCTAAGCACTTTTGTTCATCATTTATTTCAGCCCATACTGTCAATATCATGATATGTAAAATATACGATGGCCTAACTGTAAACTTACAGGAAGCGCAAAGCAAGCAAGCTATGTCAGTCTTGCCCTCAGAATTTATTTCAAAATCACAAAGCATGGAAGCGTCCTAAGTAGCTGACTTTGTAGAAGTCTCAGGAGATTAGTAAATCTATACTTACTTTCAATGAAGGGATATGCTGTACTACAGAATCAGTTCATTATACTATTGTTTAAAATATAATTTCCCACGCACATCTGACTTGATTGCAATAAAGGTTTTTTTTTGAGTATTCAAAATACAAGTTATATCTTTGTAACCAGCTTTGGAATTGCATTTGATTCTCTGAATCAATGACCCATTTTTAATCTTCAAAATATCAACTAGTTCAAAATACTCATTAGTTAAATTATTCACTGTAGTTATTAAATTGGTCCGCCATTTAAATCATATTTATAATTGTAACAAGTGATAACTTTTTCCTTACACATATTTGTACTTAACGTTGCTTCTTGTGAAGCATACTGTGTCCTAAGTAATGCTTTTCTTAAAAAAAGGATCGTTGAGTATTTTGTCTTTACAGCCTTATGTTAAAGTCTGATAGAATAATTGTCTTTGAGGTTACCCACATAAAAAAGTTCGCTTTACATTTCGCTAATCAATGAAAGCTCTGACACTTCTTCAAGATCCGATTGGTGTTCACATAACTTAAGCTGTCTAACAAAATTTTCTGCCAGCCTTCTATCCAGAAAGAATTATTATAAATTATTCATGCAAGAAAGACATCCACTTTCTCTGTTTAGGGTTCTCAAAAAATAAGAAAATAATAATACAGAAGCTCAGGTGCATTGACATGAGGCGAACTCTCACATTGCTTTATTTTTTTTTTTTTTAATTTTTAATCCCTGGCTTTTAAATTTTTCATTTTTAAGAACCTGCCTCAACCTTATAGGCCATTGTTAATATAAAGTACATTTTTTGCAAATCGCATTACATTGCTTCTCAAATTTTATACCCTTCTCTAAATCACGCCATCTGAACAATCAAACCTGACTCCTTTTGTTTTGCACTGTTTCAACCAAGCCATTTTAAAATCCGATTCTTGGAATGGAAAGGTAGACGTGCAAGGCAAAGCTTTGTTGGCCCACTCACGGCCTAAGTAAAATACTAGGTATGTCCGAGTGAGAGAACAGACATTGAGATCCAAATAATTTTTATAATTTGATTAACTTAATATGCTTTAAAGAAAATGAGGATGACAGAGATTTTATGTTTTCTTACTTGCAGAATTCCGCTTTCCACAACCAATGACCATGAAGGGAGCTTTAGAAGACTAGTGAGACACCGGCGGAGTTATAGATATAGACCAGCTCTAGCTCTCTTAGAATTAAAGACCTTTAAAGACGTAAGAATGAAAAAACCCAGTTTTATCGCTGAATTTTCAAGTGTTATATCTTGCAATGGAAATCTTATTATCTATCTTACGTGTTTTTCTACCTATCTACCTATATCTATATATCTATCAATTTATCTACCTATCCTTTGAACTATATTGTATGTTAATGTATATATATATATATATATATATATACATGTATATATATATGTATATATATATATATATTATATATATATTTGTGTATTTTCTTATATGACATATGCTTTCAATATATTGAAAACCAACTGGCCACTGTTTTATACATCTCTTTGTCTTTCTTTCTAATGTTTGTGATTTTCTCAATATATACTTTAAGATAATGTGTGTTCGTATCTTGCAAATTTTAAGTCCTTGTTGTAGTCATAGAAATGACGTATCCCTTGTAGTTATCTCTGGAACGCATGAATTGAAGTAAGACTCGTGAACTGGCTTTTGCATTTTGCCAAAATTGTATACGTTATTTTTTTTTTTCTGTCCTATGGGTACCATCGCCCATTGACTTCTCTGATATACACACTTCTCCACCTAGCAATTTACTGGCACTTGAATGCCGTCTAAGTGTATCATCTTCAGTTGCTCAGTGCATTATGTTACCCGTGGAGCACAAGCCTGTTTCAGATGGTTTGTACCATATGAGCCGAGAGAGAATGAGAGAGAGAGAGAGAGAGAGAGAGTGAAAGAGAGAGAGAGTAAAAGAGAGAGAGATAGAGGGAGGGATATTTCCATCAGCGTTTACCGTTTTTACTTTCTTTTTTTATACTTCTGTTTACTGTTTCAAGCCTTTGAGGAAAGTAAGTATGACTGTATCCTTAGAATGCTCATCCTCTGCTTGGTAGAACACCTTTTGTTTTAGCCTTGTGGGGCTCGGGGAGATCTGAGGGTTTGTAATGCTTAATCGCGAAGACCAAAGGAAAATCCCCATTTCCATACAACAAAAAAATCAATTTATTCAGGATCTTTGTAGTTCCCGCCGGTTTATCAAAACTCACTTATATTTTAAAGGAACCTTAAAATTCCATAACTACCAAGACAAATACATAACTATTTAAAATGGATTACTCCTTCTGAAAAAAGGCAAGACCCAAAAAATGCATAGGAGTAATTTAAAACACTGTGCAAAGTATTAAGGTATATTTCCTAGTAATTCACACTGCTACTTTTGGCTTTTTTTTTCACATCCATTAGCCTATCACACATTAATCGTTTAATTTTCGTTCAGCCAAAGCAATTTTTGAAAAAGTGTTTCATGAAATCTAGAGATGTGATAAAGTTCAACAAACTAGGTCATCCGCTCCTTTCAAACCAAATTATATTTGACTTGGTGTAGAAACAAACGTGGTGAAGATGATGATGATGATGATGATGATGATGATGATGATGATGATGATGATGATGATATGGGTCTCTTTGATGACGATGATTAATGTTATAAAACGCGCAACTTATTAGTGCCCATATTTCGTTTCAAATTTTACTTACAATCTAGGCTCAAATCTATGGCCCCATCACCATTGGCACTCCAGGGCAAGTGTTTCACGTGATCTTTGACACAGGATCTTCAGACCTATGGGTTCCCTCTAGCCGCTGTAGTATATGGAGGAATCGAGCTTGTCGTAAGTGCTTAAATCTATTTCTTACATTTTATATCTGTCTATGCTATAACTATATTTGTGTAGTTTGAATTTTATGTTAAGAAAACTCCTGAACCACAGAGCAGAATGACTTCTTATTGTGTATGAAAGATTAGCTCTGACGAAAGGATGCACAGTTTTGTCTAGAAGCCTAAATTCTACCTTCTTCTAATTGTTTGGTTTTATGTTATTTCTTCAAAATGTAACTCGGAGTTTTACAATTTTACAGGTTGCTAACATTTTTTAAATGTATATATTTCCGGTTTATGATTGTTTACATTGAGGTCTTTGAGATTAATAGCTTTCATTCTGGGCTATATTGGAAGCGAAAGTTTGGAATCTAGCTTTGATATATAAATCAAGGCGTCATTAGATATAGGTTTAGTTAGGCTTGATTATAGATCTAGCTTCAAGGACTAAATATAGCTTTGCTTTCATTCCGGGCTCAGTTCTAAGTAAGCAAATCGGCATCATGCATAATCTTGATTATTGTAGATTCTAGATTCTAATTTATTGTTTGGCTCTGTATAGAAAAAGAAACTCTAGATTCTAGATTGGATATCTAAATCAAAGCGCCATTGTCTAGATTTAGACCTAAATAGGCCTGATTATGCCTACATTTCTAGATTCAAGACATTATAGCTTTAGATCCACGAAAATCTACATCTGAACTAGCAGGAAACCATTACTTAAATCGTTCAGGAGTTTTACGAAACATGAAATTCAAAGTATACAAATATATAAGTACGGACAAGGGAATAGCTCGGCATCTCATTTTATTTCACACATGTTTCGATCCAGATTCTAGAGGATCCGTCAGATGTAACTGTTGAAAGAGGAATCTCATGCCGATATATGGATTATTTTGTACTATACTTACTCTCTCTCTCTCTCTCTCTCTCTCTCTCTCTCTCTCTCTCTCTCCGTTGCTGTCCTTCTCTCTTTCACTTCTTTGAATAACGGTGTTGTGGTTCCACGTAGGACCGGCTATACAGCAACTAGTGTAAAAATACAAATATGTATACGCAAGTTTAGAAGTAAGTTGTCTAAGAAGATGTAAAATGTCATAGCCAGATTAAAAAAAAAAAAAAAAAAGATTTATAAAACTTTGCCATCGATAAATGTGAATATAGGCCTTTACGAAAACATTTTATAACGTAGAAATAATTAATTTTTGTCCCTCACGTGTTTTTATGTTAAACAGTTTATGTTTGAATGTCAATTTGAAGGAGACAAATACAGTGAGAGTTTATTTTTTTGTTTTTTTTTTTTTTTTTGTTTTTGTTTTTGTATCGTTTCTTAATTGATTACAAAGTGCAACTTCCAGTTTTTTTTTATTTTGTCCCCTTTGTCATTTACTCCCTTGCCCTTTAAACAAAAAAAAGTTCATATTGTTTGTGATACTTCGTCAGAGGTAATATTGATTTTTTATAAATTCATGATTAAAACAGTGATAGGCAAATTTCAAACCTATAAATTTTTAGGTTCCCTATGGTTGTGTTTTCAACTTCAACACAACCTGCCCGGCACTTGTTACAATTGCCATCACACTTTTTTTCTTTTTTTTTAAAGATAGATTAATCTAAGAAGCCATGAACTGGTCTATTTTGTTTAAATTGTTAACTTTTTCCAGTAAATCATAAAAAATACAACCGCCAAAAATCGATAACCTATGAGCCAGTCGGGGAAGATTTCAGTGTCGAGTACCAGGCAGGCAACGTATCTGGACACTTGAGTAAAGATACCATTACAGTAAGTTGTTTTACTCTTACTCTAGGTTTTATTTACATATCATAATTACAGTCATTGCTCTCTGTAGATCAGCTGGCTTTAGGTTAGCCCGTCATGATCTCACAAGTACGCTGAGAGATTGTTTTTGTCGTACCTAAGGATCAAATGACCCAACATACCAGTTTTGGGCGTTTTGACTTCTTCATCCATAATTAGCTTCCTGCTACCTTCCAAAGTCGCTACTATTTGTATGGCTGCAAATGTAATTAAAGCATCCGCTCTTGTTGTTGCTAATCGCTCAAATACATTCATTTAAATTTTTCGTTGTTGCTTTTTAAATGATTCACTTTTATCGTCAACCAGATAGCAGGTATGAGAGTAGAAGACCAGATCTTTGGAGAAGCATTACGTGAATCTGGTATTTTTGCAAAAACTCTACCTGATGGAATCTTGGGGATGGGTGTCGGTACTTTGTCTTCATCTCGGCAACTCACAGTGTTTGAAAACATGGTCCGACAGGGAATGTTGCCCGCCCCAGTGTTTTCTTTCTATATAAGCAGGTGACAAGCGAGAAGTTCAGCGGGAACACGATTTGGGGGGGGGGG
>BLXT01007705.1:344227-356873 GCA_019648995.1 Plakobranchus ocellatus
AATAAAAACAATGCAAAATATTATGTTTTTGGTTTTGCTTGTTCTCACGTTGCTAAAAGTCACAAATGCCCTATCAAACGCTCTTTTCAAATTGTGTAAATATGCTTGTAAAATGCAGTGCATCCCATATACGTAGACCATCATCACGTATCGTATAAATATTCTGGGTTTATCGATACTTTACTTCAATATTATTTTAGTGCTTATTTATTTATTTAATTCTCAGGAGAATATGCTTTGCTATTCTTAGAACTTTCTCTGTGTCAACATCTATTTATTTCAATTTTTTTATTTTTTTTTACATTTAATACCCTCACACAGTCAGTGGACAGTACAGTACAATACATATTTAATTACTAAAAACTTTTGAACTAAAATTCAAATAACTTTCTTTTCTCCCTTTAAAAATAAACCATCTCTAAATCAGAATATATTTGAACCAGAACAATGTTTACTTTCTTTAGAACTTCGGTAGTTTTCTACTCTTTGTATTAGTTCATGTATGCATGTGTTATGATCTCCTGGGTGGGACAGCAACGGTTGACATGAAAAGCTTTTCTTCCACTTGTATTAAAACCTTAATTCTATTAAATATTTACATACGAGTCAATCTTAAACGATCGTGGTACATGTAATTATATACACAGATTGGTAAATATGATAAGATTTGACACATGAAAGAAAGGGTTTTTTTTTTTTTAAGCGATACATTGTGATATTAACTTTCTTTAGTTGATGGGATTTTTTTTTCCCATGTCTATGGCGTATGAAGTTTTTTTGTTTTTTTTTATTTCATTTAGCGGGTATCTCAAAAGCTTAGTGTAACTGTAAGTGCGATACATAATCTTTCTTTTTTCAAAATGTTTAGGGATTTCTCTAGCTTTGTAAGCCTACTGTAGTGCAATATCATTCTTATTTTTATAGGCATCTCCATTCCTTTCTAAAGAGAGAAACATTAACTTCATCTCATATTTTTTTTTAACGGGCATAATATTAACAGTGGTCCCCTTGGTGTTGATATGGCACGGGTACAATACATGTCTAGCTAACATTGGACACAGACAGTAGACATGTATTTGGCTCTCGTGACCTTTATACATGTACAAAATTTTAACAACTTCAAAGAGATTTACTTTAGATTTAATACTCTGTCACTGGCAGTCAACTTTATATAAATTGCTACGACGCAAGCAGAGAATCACACGACCAGATGGCGCCACAGGTGCTCGATGAACTACATGTATTTAGTTATTATGTGAATCAAGGCAAGATTTCATCTCTAAACTCTACATATATACATAATTCACCACCAGTGAAACCTCAATTTCTTTTGAGCACGTGTAATATGATCACCTTATATTCTTCACTATTTAATAACTCTACTCAATAAAAGTCTTCTTCTCCAACCACAATTATAATGGAATTATTATTGTAATTGTAATGTAATAAGCGTTGAAAGTTCAAGCCAAATTGTAGTTATTAATTTAAATCCATGTATGATATTTGCCTATCTATAAATATAATTCTTTTTCTTTTTTGTTTTTCATTTCTTTTGCCAAGCAGAAATGTTTCAGCCAGATGGCAAAACACAAACCAAACACAACCAACCACAAAAAAAATATACATGTAATAAAAATAATAACTATGTAACTTGAATATGATTTTGAATGAAGAGATCCAACTTCTTTCTTATAAATCTTAGTGGGCGCTTAAATATTATTTTGCACCTTGGAAGGAGGGTAGGAGAGTCTTCTCCTGTACGATAAAAAGTTAGAAGGGGGCTCAAGAATCAATGCGAATGTAATATTTCACCTTTGTCAGGTGAAAATGTGTATGTATGTACATGTTTGTGCACATGCATGTTTTTCTTGAATATGGATAAAAATGTATAGAACAGTGATCGTACCATGGATTGGCATGAAGTTGATTTCACATTATCATCATTATATTATCACCATCATTGTTATTATTATTATTATTGTCACGAGAGGTCCACAATATTACACCGATAAAAGAAACAAGTTCAACTACAGTAATCCACTCATTGCTCTCTTTTAATCTACGAGATAATCGAATGCTGAATGTGCACCTTGTAACAAAGTAGTAAGCCTAAAATAAACGTGTAGTTTCTAAGATTGTGACAATAAATCGTTGCTTTGGAAATATATTCACAAACTTTTATATACAAATTTGCATACACAATGATTACTGAGAGCTCCAGGTCCTTAAGATCCAACAAAATCTATTCTCAGGATACCTATTTTTAGTAGGTTTTTCAAAAAGCAACTAGCTGTAGTATGTGCCAGAAAGTACACGAGTCCTTGTGAAACAGTATAATAAAGAGTCTGTGTTTGAAATCTCAAAGACAGCCAATCATGGGGTATTTTCTTTCACAACCAGTGAGCAGGAATACATATTTTGAAGAAAAATAATTAATTGCAATTGTGGTTTTGTTGCAGACTTTTAATTTCTCAGCTGCTGTCTAACGTGCAACACAAGAATAACGCACACTTGACACATACGCTAAAGCCATGTATACTAGTATAGGAGATTTTCGTGAGTGGAGGCCCAGCCCAACAGGCCAGAGCTCTTGCCTATACCACCAAGCATGCATTTTTTTTCAGTATGTATGCATTCCAAGCCCCTTTCCATCTATTTTTTGTTTTATATCTCTGCTAGGAAATCACCAACTAATGTCTCAATTTATACAGACTGATCACAATGCCCTTACTGGGAATTTTCATCTTCATCTAGGTCAGCCCATATTGTGTATTTCAATAATTTCATACCAAATTTTCAGCTTAATCTTGCCACCGAGTGAGTGTGACATATTTTCTCTTTTTAAACTGACCTCAAGTGACATATGAGTTTTATAACCTAAGGGAGGGTATTTCCCGCCCCAATTACTATCCCATTAACCAGACTTGCCACCACTAATTTACCACTAAAGACCGAAGTTGCTGCTTCATTCTCTGAAAATTCCATGCCTTATGCAGGTCAATGCCCTCACAAAAAATGTCAAGTTGTATGCAAAATGCAATAAATGGTGTTGCAAATGTGTATATCGTGTGTTTCAAATGGTTGGTTAACATTGCTTGATGCAGGTGTAGGCTGGATTATTGAATCAATCTCCATTGTCAGAATGTTGTTAGTCTGGTAATTTGTGGCTGAGTAGGGCTTGCAAGTGAGTCTAGCCTGTCTGAGTCTCCAGTCTTTTAATTTTATAATATATATATATATATATATATATATATATATACACACAAACACACATATTATAATAAATTATATATATACATATGTATATTTATTTATTTGCGAGTGTGCCTGTGTCCAGTGCTTAAAGTATAATAAAAGATATGAGACAGTCCCATAGAGGTAAACATGGTAACACTAATTTTTTTTATGCTGTCACTGCAATATTGGCATCGCCTTAGCAATATTGGTCCTATTCACTTCAGATTTTTTTATTTTACATTGTAAATACAAAGCCAGAGAGAAGAAAAAAAAGCTTTATTTGAGCATGTTGATGCATGCCAGCTTTGATTTACCCGACATAGGCTTTTGAGGTAATGGAAAAGATTTTTACAAATCTGTGCCCAAGCAAAATTTTCAAAATGATCAAAACAATGAGACAGAAGAAAAAAAGGAACATTCTTTTATTTTTAAATGTATTTATAGAGTTTAATCATCAAAACCTGAGAATATTTTACATTTCATTACAAACAGCTCCACTCACCATCTACTTATAAAAGTAAGTTATCAATTAGTTCAAGTTGGCAATGACATTATCTAGACAGGGATCAAAGAAACAAGAAAGCGCCTTAAAACAAAATTCAGGACTTTGAATGGGAAATCACTAAGTATATGTCACTGTTTCTGTACCTCATCCTAGATTTTACAAATTGAAGCAAACTAATAAAATTAATTTCAGCAAAGAAAAGCTAAAAAAAAATATAAAAAGAAACTTGTGACACTCCTTAAAAAGGAAATGAAAGAATAACAGCCGAAAATTAAAGTCAATGAGAAAAAAAAGCACTCTTGATGTATTTCAATTGAAGCAGAAGGTGTGGTTTGCACATACAAAAAGTTTGGATAGCTAAAATATATCAACACAAATAAAGATTTGTATTTATTTTGCTGGAAAATGAGAATTTTTTTTTTCGTGGTTAATTTATTGCGTGGCATTGCGGACACATAATATCTGTCATTTCCAGCCTTAAAGAATTTAAAGAAAAGTTGCATGATTGCAGGCAAAATCAATTACAGTTTAGTCAGTCAGCGGACTACATACTCTGGTCCTTGCACGCCGAGCAAGTATTATTTGATAATGGTGTTTGAATATGATATGATTTTTCACTTTTTTTAAAACAAATATCTTCAAGATAAAAGTTGATTAAGGCCAAACTGAAAATCAATGAAACATAATTTGCCCCTACATGCTTTTTTCCCCATAAACACCTTGAAGTGGGGCATAGTCATTGAATAGAGACCATAAATACATGGAGTCCCTTCATGTATTTTGCAAGTACGAGCGTACCTTGAACTGGTGCGCATACATGGACTGACATTTATTGGACATTTGTTTCAGCAATAAAATTTGTCACCAATGGTATGATGTGAAAAGATCTTACATAATTGAATCCAATTTGTACAGAGCACTTGCTTTTAAATGAATGTAGGCCATTGCCCCAAGTCTTTTTTTTATAAAGAGTTTTCAGCTACGCGTTACAATTCTATCAAACTAGCTCCTCTGCATGAGTAAAAGTGCCTGGCTCAGCCACAAAAACAAGCAATGCATAAAGCAAAAGCGTAGAAGTTAGGCTAATTTAACACCTGTCCCTTTTGAAAAAAAAAAAGCAAACTATACTTTTGGATGATTTCTTCAAGAGGATTATCAAATAAACATCATGTGATAAGTCAAAAACTTTTAAAATGATTGTTGAGAGAAAGCAGAGAAAATTGGCAAGATTTGTGAATGCGGTAAGTTGTACAAAGTCCTAGCTTTTTTAAGATTTTTAAAAGTCTGAAAAACTTTTTTCAACATATAGGTAGTTTAATACCGTTGGCAAATGGATGAAGTTCATAATACCAAAATATTTATCAAGTGAACATGATTCAGATTTAAAAACTGCTTTATATATAGATAATATTCAGTTAAGCTCTTGCCACATTTTTATTTCAAGCAAATTCTTATTTGGAATATGGGTGGCACTACCACTAGTCATTCATCATAATATTCCATTACATGGTTTAGATTTCCATTGCTACTCAGAATAAAAATCGTCAATTTCTTTCTGTAGACAGACACATTTCAATGAACATAGTTCACTTAGTTTTTTTTTGCATTAAATGTATGAACTGTGCCTACTCATGCGCACTGTGTGATTCCATATCAATGAAAAAATGTTTGCTTACTTTGGGCCTTCAACCTATCAAGACAGCCTTTATAAAACAGAACAAAACAAAAAAACAAAAAAATACCCCATTAATTCATAATAAAAAATAAGACATTGGCTTGAATTGATTCAACAATGTCAAGAATTAAAAAAAAAAAAATTAGAGGATTGGCTTGATTTGACAAAACATTATCAAGAAATGTAACAAAAAATTAGAGGATTGGCTTGATTTAATACAACACTACCAAGAAATATCACCAAATCTGGATAACAATTTGTCTTGAGTTAGCAGATCTTTCTGGATTTTCTTTCTCATGTAGAAAATGAGGCAGTCCCGACTGGAGAGGAAGAAAAGCAAAACAAATTCATTACTTTTGAAAAATAATACTTGAAAGTAAAAGTAGAGTGTGTCCCATGCTTAGTCCAAGCATAGGGGAACATGAGTAGGGTCCTGATTGTTCTTGGCATACAGTACTATTTACTTGTACCTGCTCTTAAGAGACCTAACTACAGTCAGCAAACTTGCACCCATGGGATTACACTGCGCATGGGTAAATTTTGCATTGGAAAACTGGAGGGGTGGGGGGGGAAGGGATAATACTTCAAAAGATTACATACATAAATCCCATTTTGTAGCACCTGAAGTAATGCTGTCAAAGCCAAAGAAAAGGGCAGTATATGTCATGACATTGTCAATAATGGATTTTTTTTTTATTCCCGTAGAAGAGCAGAATGATAGAAAAAAGCATCCCCATGATTCTATTTGACAGATAAGTAATTTGAAAATTGTGTTAAAAAAAAACCACAAAACCCCCACAAATTTACAATTCAATACATGCGACACAATCTACACATTTTACACTATCTTCATAGAGCCCAATACTGCGTATTCTTACTTTGTGCACAGCACATCCTCATGCAGACTTCCCTGGCAGCGTTGACACTGCGTCCACAGGCGTGAGAACTTCTCCTCCAGGGCCTGCATCTGGCTGATCTCCTTTTGGTACAGCTCAGACTCACGGGGCTTGCAATGTTTACACACAGCAGCTGTCAGGAAAATTTAATAGAAGGAGAAATGAATGGAAAGATAAGATGCCTTTCATAGCACATATATCAATACATGTATAGCTTGAGTACTCCTCAATATTTTGCTCCAAAATTCTATACCGGTACCAAGTTTTGAGTGAGTCTGGCACAGTTCGATACAATTTAACACCTATGTGAAGCCATGCCCTGGATGTGTTTCCAGCCATTTTCCAAAGCTAATCTTTAGGTTTTACCTTGTGGTGACACTACATGAATAAGAAAAAACAAGTAAACGAAATTTAGTAACTTCAACCTGGTAGAAGAAAAGCAGTGATCAGTGATACAGAGACTGTTCACTGTTGCTGAGCTCAGGCCTTTTGGCCTTTGCTGGGCAGGGTGCTTGTGACAAAAAGGCCCTTGCCCATTTCAGGACAAGCTCTCTAACCACTATGCCACTAATTTACCCATGGTTGGGATGAACAAAGTAGTAAGAAAAGCTTGTTTTAAAGTTTAAACAGTGATGATATTAAAAAAAAAAGATTTGTATAATCATACATCAAGAGCTTGATAGCAATATCAAGTTCGGCCCTCAGAATCTATTCAGATTATTCTTCAAATCAAAACCTATAATTTTGCACTATGACAGTTCCATTTCCAGAGAATGAGAATGTTTACAACAAAAATATGTTGGAGGAAATAGTTCTTTAAAAAAATTATTGCCGTTTCAATTCTTTCATGGCTGAAACTTGGGATTCTCAATATAAAAACATCTATACCCTGTTCTGTAATGATGTATATAACAGGGGTGGGATTAGCTAAAGTCTACTCGGCTGAAATACCAGGGTTGAGTAGACAAGTCTACGGAACGATGTTTTTGAATGAATGAAGTCAATATGACTGCCAGAGAACACCTGTGCGCATTTTTTTAAAAGCAAATAATCTTTGGCCAAAAATTGTCTAGCAAAGCCAGTAAATAAAAAAGGATAAAAAAGGTTCTGGAAGTCAACATTGTAAAAATTCATTTTCATGATTTTTTTCTGTCGATAAAAATTCCACTTGTTGTAGCCAATAATTTTTAATTGCATCTTCGCAGATTTTTTCTTTAACTGTGGTTTCAAAATCCCAACTAAGTGGAGATCTGTGGTTACGCAGACAAATCCCAGCCCTGATATAACAAACACTTCAAAGTATCTTTGCCTCAAATTGTCTCACAAATAAAGAGCGTGCTCATACAGCCCATCTACTAATTATTTATCTTAGTCGGGATTAAACCTGCAATAGAGAGAACCATGCAGGCCTCACAGTCGGCTTCCCTCCCATTGCACCAGTAATGGCCACAAAAAGTAATTGTGTTGGTTTCTAAAAAAAATAATTTTTTTTCATAAACGCAAATTAAATGCAAGACTATTTGAAAAAAAGAGTTAAACTTGGACACATAAAACGTCACAATGTTATACAGAAAACTGATCTAAACAGGCAAAACATGAAGTCATATTTTATGAGGGAAAACATCTTACCATCAGAATCTAGAGGCGTCTTGCATCCTATGCAAGTGCTTTTCTTTTTAGTAAAAGCTGCAAGGCCACCTATCTTGGACATCACCACAGTCTTAGTCCTTGTATGCTCACCCTCTGAAAAAAAATATGTAAGGGTCAAAAGCGAGTAAGGAAGTTTTTCTTCTTCTTCTTTGCATGCTCACAATGCTGGCAGGTCATACCATATTTGTGGACCTGCACTAAATCTGCTGCTCAAGTCAGATCTACAAATGGAGTTTTAATTGATAAACATTTCGAGATTTTTTTTTTTTTTAAATGAATGATAATACATTAACACAGAATGTCTTGTCCAAATAAGCCTGAAGTTGCATTTTTACCATTGATAAAGTCGATTGCATTAAATAAGCTTGGCCATGGTAAATAATGGACAAATCTATAGTAAACTTGAGAAAAGGTATTGGGATTTAAGTGAGACATCTTTTGAAATGCATCAAACTTTTGGGTACCAAGTATCAACAAAAAATACCTTTTTGTATTTGCTGATTGTCTTCCTAATTATAAAGCATTTCCAAGCATAGCCTCTCACAAAAAGCATTCTGTATGGACATTTTCGTACTACATGTTTTCTACATGAGCAATTCTATTTTTGTGAAATATAGGTGATGTTTTAATTCTTTACTCATAAAAAAGGTATGGGTTCATGAACATGATGGGTGTTAAAGAAAATTTGCTTGTTCAATACTAAAAAAAACCTAGTCTAAGCTCCAGATCCTGTTCTTGATGGCTAGGTTTTCAGATCAGGACTTACTAAGCAGTGTAGCCTCAGCCTTCTTTTCTCCAAGGATTGGCTCAAAGATTCTCAACAAAGGCTTAGAGAGCTGGTTCTCGAGGTAATACTGCGTGTCGATGGGAATGTTGTTCTCAAGGACATAGATTGGGTCCTATGTGTGAGGAATAAAACAAAGCTAATACATATGTGACCTGTCCATACAAATCAAAATCATTTGTTGGCAAAGGCTGAATAGAACTATTAAGCAAAATACATCAAATTGTCTGAAGGTATCAGAAAAAAAACTTTATCGAATCTCTATGGAATGACCTCTTATAGTGAGCATTTAAAAATTGTTTTGATATCTTCAACTACTGGGATTTTTAAACATTTTACTTTATATCCTTTTGGTCAAATACTCACAAACAACCCATATTATGTGAATGAATCATATACTAATGAAAATAGGAGAATACACATAACGATTAATTACGTTCTGATCTTGCACCACCAAATGAAACTAAAACCAGAAGTGAAAGACAACTTATTGCTGTTGTTACGCTACCTTAAGTGGCAAGTTAGTATGATGTCATAATTTTACTTTGATCAATTAAATGTACATTATTAATGTAACAAATTTTACAATACACAAAGGCCCTTTTTAACATTACACTTTATCATTGGTTTAAATAGGGCATTTGAAAACTTGCTACTTTGCTATGCTAATTGTAAAATGAGCACTACAAGACTATTTTTACCGACTATAGAATGTATTATCTTAGCTATATCTGACCAATTTACTAGCCATTTTAGCTCTGCTTCTTTCTCAGCTCAAAAGCTTGCCTGTTTTTAATGATAGATTTTTTAGAGTGATGGGCAAGGCTATGTGGTTAACATGCGCAAACACCCGAATCATTGCTTGATTTGAAATGCAAGTATAAACAGAAGGGATGTTGGTTGGGCTTGAAACACAGAGGAGATCTGATCTCAGTTTCACTTTTCCTTGTAGTTTGACTCTTTTAACTGCTGACTATCTAAAAGTTAGGTTTTCTTCTTAATTCATTGGGAACCTCACTGTGTTTCCTCAGTCATGGTTTACTTTTTTATCTATTTATTAACTGATGATGAATATTATCCCAAATTTAGGCTGTTTAGTTAACACCTCTCTTTTGAAGCAGGGTCATGTTTGGTTTTGATTGATATATTGGGGTATTAGAAAATCATAGCCATGAGGGAATGAGGGAAAAGGGCAAAGTGAATTTATGAAATTATTAGGGCAAAGGAAATGAAAAAAAAAAATGACAGTGTAATAAACAGATAGAATGGCTAATTTTAAGAGTCATTCAGTTCATGATCATAAACCTATATATCATCACTGGCCTGAAAAAAAAACAAAAAACGCAAGTCAGTCTATGCTAGATTGCGATTTTAGAATTGGTGCATTTCTGAGCATTAAAGCTATCAGATGATGTTCATTTTATAGAAATTTACCCATAGAATTATCTTTTAAGAAGCATCAATAAAATGGAAGCTGGTATCTTAAAAAAGAAGGAAAACTTCCGAATTTCCTTGATAATTTAAAAAACCTATGATGACTTGTGCCATTATGGTAGCCCAGTGACGATATATTGCATGTCATAAATATTCATTCATCAAATTTTACATGCAACAAATAGCATGCACTTTTAAAGGACAGTCATGATCTTTTTTATTTATTAATTTGTTTGAATGAAGAAAAAAAACCCATAAAAATTATCTCTGAGTAATGATTATACAAATTCCCTCTAAAAACTAAAATTAAGAATCACAAAAAAAGTTTTCTATCATCTCCAATTCGGTACCAATAATATATTTCTGTCAAAATACATTCAAAAGAATGTCCGAAGCACAAACCTCTGATTTGAGGTAAGCAGCAGTGCCTTTGGCAGCTGCAATGATCACATAAGGCACTCGATCTCCAAGCTTTGGTGCACTCCCTGGATCTCGCTTCTGCATTCTGAGGACACAGGCAATCTAGTTTAGTTTACTTTTGCCTACCATAACACAGGAAGACGAGAAATAGATGTTTAAGTTGGACATAATGTCACAATGTTAAAACTCCACTGCTCCACTTGGATGCTCGGCTGAGTGGGCTGTATTGGTACTGATAAGTTCAAAATTTCTATGTCAAAATTTCATACATTATATCCAACACTTTTGCACTCATAAAATGGAACATACAAAAAGAAATGACCTTGAATTATTTGTTTTTTATTACATATTTAAGGATGACACTGCCAGAAAACTAAGTCTAAAGCATTCATATTTCTTTCTTTTACTTTGTTTTGGTACAAAAAATTTCATTTGCCAAAAGCTAGCCAGCCCAGAGCAATCTTCAAAGTAAGAGAAAATTTGGCGGCTTTACCATACTCCACGGTAAATCGAAAGTTAGTGCACTTGTGCTATTTTATCACTACCATCACATACAACACTGAAGGAGCCGATAATCTCCATTACAACAAAAGCCAAATCTAGAATGTGCTCCACATATTGCACTAACCTATTAGCCAACTCAACATGTGCCTGCTTCCCTGCATACTCCTCATCAGTCTTGGTTAGCTCTTTAGTGATCACTAGCTGTGAGATATCAATCCTGTTACACAGCAGGTCGGAGATGGTTTGCTGGGCATGTTCTATTGCTCCTTGTGGATTTCTGCTCAAATGGGAAATTGAAACAAAAAAAACAAAAAAATTCAATGTTTTGAAACAGAGACATAAACACATAATTGACTGATACAGTAAAAGCTACTGGCACTTTCAAATATAGAAAATGATGGTTAAAACCTACCAAGCCTTCACATTCACAGACCTGCCAACCCCAAATTGTTCTCACAGGAATATTCACCTCTACTCACAGGAATTTAGAAAGTCTCACAGGAATATGCCAGTATACAATTAAATGCGCATGGATAAACCGAATTACACCTTAATTATAGACTCGACCATAGACATTCCATATCATTTAAGTATAATATCAGAGGACAATTAATGCATTTTCGACTAAAGTATCCCCATACTCACTGCCATTAGTCCAATAATGTTACCATTTATCAAGCCTTAAAGACCTGTAGGCTTTGGGCCTGGATATGAATTTTTTAAAGGTGCACTACAATGTATAAAATTCAAAATCTAGCTCATTCAATAAAGGGTTACATGAAGGAAAAAAAAAATCTATGTCAGACAGGTCTACAGAATCTCAGTAAGGCTTAATATTGTGACCCATTGTATATTAAATAAAAGAAAACATCGAATTTTTTTTTTTTTTTTACAGAGATCCCCGCAAGTCAT
This sequence comes from Plakobranchus ocellatus, assembly GCA_019648995.1. NCBI lineage: Eukaryota > Metazoa > Mollusca > Gastropoda > Plakobranchidae > Plakobranchus > Plakobranchus ocellatus. Next base: position 356,245 of record BLXT01007705.1, read on the forward strand.
GTCGGCCTACAATGTATTCATGTCTGTGTAAGCTAAGGCCTTGACTAAAGCCTAAATTAGATCTCGAGGACCATTATCAAATTTTGATTATACATGAAGAAACATAATTAAGAGTGTAGCGACATTAGAAATATCCTGGATCTTGATATTGCCTAGATCGAGAGAGAGCGAGAGAAAGAACGAAAAAAGGAAAGAAAGAGTGAGAATTACTGAGAGACACTCACAAGAGTGATAAAAGAGAAACAGAGAGAGAGAGAGAGAGGGAGGGAGGGAGAGAGAGAGAAGAGGGAGTCAGAGAGAGAGAGAGAGAGACAGAGAGAGAGAGAGAGAGAGAGAGACTGGACAAAGATAACATCAGAACATTGCCTAACAAAAAAAAAATCCACATCGACGCTAACAACTTAAGAAGAGGAAAAGAACACTTTTAAAACTGAGTAATTTAAGAAAAGACTGAGACCGAGACACACACACACACACACATACAGAGGGAGAGAGAGAGAGAGAGAGAGAGAGAGAGAGAGAATTTAGATTGGATGGTAAGATGGTTAGGCTTCAGTGCATTAGATATAGTTATTACTTGGTGTGCAGATCTAATGGGATTTTTCAAAGTAGATATACATGTAGCACAA
>BLXT01007705.1:357480-371124 GCA_019648995.1 Plakobranchus ocellatus
ACACAGAAGCTGCTCGGTCTCTTTATTCACAATGTTGAATAAACGTTATGGACCGCAAATTGGATACTTCGGTTATGTCGATAATTTAAAAATGTTCAATGCTATTTAAACAGGTAAAGAATTGACGTCGGTAGATATTGCATGGATCCAACACATAAAACGAGATAATTTTTTCCCGTCCATCGGGACAATTGAGCGGGATTTCAGCGGGGCAGCCCGGAAAACGGAATTTTTTGGCGTTCACCGGGATTTTTCTCGGCGAAAACGGAAAGTTGGCAGGTCTGCATTCAGCATTGTCTCATGCAGCTTTCTGTTTTTCAAAACGATTTTTAATTTTTTTTTCTTCTGAGAGAGAGAGAGAGAGAGAGAGAGAGAGAGACAGAGAGGAAGGGATGGAGAAACATGTATCACCACCAAGGAGGTGATGGTGGCTGCCAAAAATGCCTTCATTTAATAAAAGTTACACAATTGCAGCTGTGGCAATTTCAGCAACTCTTCAGAAGTAGCCAGATAAAAATATTTAATTTTTATTCCCCTAACTTTCATATCCATTTCAAGATTTCAAATGTTCAAGATATGATCTTGATGCACATAATTAAAAGCAAATGAACTCTGACCTGTCTATGAGCAGCAGTTGCAGACATGTGTTGATGAGATGAGCTACCAGTGGAGAGTTGTCTCGTCTCACAGTCTCAATACCTTTGCAATCCATCTTGTCATGACCGCGGGGATTTGTCCAGTACAGGCCAGCATAGCGCTTCTTATTGATCAGCAGATAGGGAAAATACACCTGGCAATAGTCATACACAGAGTTACGAGAAAAGTGAGGGTATAAGTCAATTTTCTGAGTAAAAAAAATTTGTGTGGTGCTGAGGCACTCTTGTATGGCAACCAATGGTGGGAAACATGACATCAAGGTCTAGTCAAGTGAAACACCAGAATGCTGTAGGAGAGACACTGAAAATTTATAAGATCATATCAAGACATTTCAATTTTTTTTCTTGTTTAATGCTGTGCTGTGAACAATTTAACAAAAGTCGTAGGTTTCTGCTGTGAGCATATTTTAGCTTGATGAGAAATTGATCCATTTCCAATGAAGGTATTTTTTTCATAGTGCGATGATGGAAAACAATATTTCTTGTAACAGTAAGGAAAAAAAAAACTGCCCATTGAAACATATTCAATAAAACAAATTGAAAAATACATTAAATACAAAAAGCCGTCCTCAATTCAAGAATTATAATGGTAATAACAGCACCAAGGATGCAAGCCTAATAAATAATGAATGTAAAATGTTCTATTTGTCAAATGTCATACTTTGATTTTCTTTTTTTCAAATTAGGAACATCCCATATCTTATTTCGATGTGAGAAAGATGGATCATGTTTTAAAGCAAAATGATTTGCATGCCAGTAATTTTCGATGGATATTTTGCCTAAGAGAATAAAACTAGTAATAATACAATAAAAATACAATTGGACAAAAAAGAAAAACAATACCTTTTTAATCTAGATGTTTGATTAATTGTATTGAAAACTGCAATGTCCTCTCTTTAACATCCAAATTTACAATATCTCTACTTATGATAAATAAGCGGGAATATTCATAAAAGCACTCAGATAAAATGGCCACATTTTTAAGCAATACTTTTCTGCAAATTTTAAATTTATTTGAGACCAGAACAAATGAGTCACAAGGGGCATTTTTGGCTTTGACAGGGTAAAAGAAATGTATACGGCTAAGTTGATTTTAACCAAGATATTGGAGTTTAACATTTTTGAAAAAAGCAATTTCATTCTTTCAAAAAAAAAAAGAGATACAGCTTAGAAATCATACTTCTTCAATGTTTCATATACAACATCCGACTTATTAGAACTGGTCTCTAGATATTTTTAAGTTATAGGAAGGCAGCCATATAAGAAAATTAATTTTTTTTTATCTATCAAAACTTTTTCCCATTTTTTTTTTTACCAAAGTCCTTAAGATCACAGAGCAAGTAAAAAATTTTTTATCTTCAAATGATTTACTGCCACTAATAACATAAAACAATCATGTAAAAGCTGCAAATAAAAGTAAAGGACTAAGGTAGGGGTTTCTCCATTTCTCACCTTCTCAAACTCAAGCCTGATGGGACTGACAAACTTGGTGGAGATGAACTCGGCTGCATGCTGGCCCAACTTCATCGCTTCCTCAACAGTCTTCACTCCAAACTTGCACATCACAGAATCAGTGTCTCCGTAAATCACCTGGACACAAATTAGTATAGTATGATAAACCTCAATGCCGGATGTATTGAGAGAAACAAAAAGTCACGCACACAGAGCTTTCTCTCATCCTACATCAAAAGCACCATCATCATCATCAACCACAACGCTGGTAAAAAAAATTGGAAATAATTTTTTATCTACACACCTTAATTTATTTGAGCTGTCAGTATAAACTTCCTTCTATCTGCGAAAAGCTATAAGGTAAATAAACCTAATATCTCTAGCTGTCTCAAAGCTCCTTGAAAAAACGTATTCATAAGAAGAATTTGTCCAATATCTAATTTACATTCCTCTTTTAGCACACTGGATTTCTTTTTTCTCTGGCAAGTTAAGAAGCAATATATATATATATGGGAACAAATAAATGAGAATATATCATTATATATAATTTTTTTTTTCTGTACAAAAAATTAAATAACAAAGAATTTAAAGGATGATTTTAAAGTTTATTGCTGCTTATTGATATGACTCACTGACCTTAGCATCATGTTCATAGCCATTTTCTTTTGTGTATGTCTCTTCCACATACTGTCTTGTCATCTCAATCATCATACGCCCAAAAGCTGTCACACTCTGAGAAGTTTTAAAAACAAAAAGTTAAAACTATATGGATCAAAGAACCTGAGCCAATCACATTTTCATATAATTGTTATGGATTACTACAGTATAAAGACAGTCTCCATTTCTGTAATCTATACATACACCTTTAAAGTCTGTATTTTCCTGTCATCCTTTTGCAACTATTTGTGTAAAATGACCAAAAAAATCAGGCAATTCAAGAAGATAACTCAAAGACAAACAAAAAGCTATCAACTTTATTTTTATGTGCTTATTACATGTACGAAAGGCCTAATCTTTTAAAAAAAAAAAAGTTTTAAGTCTATAAGAGCTTTCTACTGTGCATAAAATTTATGAAAATCATTATTTCAAGTTTTCCTCCAAGCATCTCAATATCATGGTGATATTACACATTTCAGTTATTAGCAAATGAGTGGTTGTGAAAAATGCATTCAGTGTCTTTGGTTTTTTTTAACAAATTATTGAAAAAAGTGATAAAGAGGATAGAGAAAAAATTCCATTAGCTTGTGATTTGTAGTTTTTAAAAACTTTATTATCATGGAACAAATTATAACAGCTAACAAGGCTCCTAGCGAAATTGTGCTTTTCTTCAACTTCACAATAAAAACTATACTTAAATAAAACTAGGCATTCCATTCTTTAAAATTTAGCTACTCAAATGAAAAACAATGTTTACTTCACTTAATGTGTGGAAGAATACAAGTTATCTTTCTTTTAAACATACAAATTTAGGAAAAATAGCTATAAATGATCTATTGAAGGCTTTAAACTTGTCATCATTACTTTGTTATTTCAGATCTCCATTTTCCTTGAGCCAATAGATATATTACTGCTCCACCTTTTTCAATTCTTTTGTTTTGTGTCACTCGAAAGTGAGATGGTTTATAGCAGAAAAAGGCATGATACAGTTGTCATAACCGTACATTTTTTACATACAAATTTTCTAACAACCTTTAGGAAAGTCAGTCAGAGTTCTTTACTACTTACAATTTATTATTTTTGCCTCTGGGAACTAAAAAATCTGTTTTTCCATGCTCAATTTTTCAGTATCATGTTTCATTTTTGTCGTGACAATATACTAATATTCTAGATCCACTTATATTGTGTGTGTGTGTGTATGCATGTTCTAGATTGATGGCATATGAGAGATATACACAGAAGTATTTTTTTTTAAGTACCTGTGAGATTTCAAGACAAGGCAGTTTCCCGACCTGTGCCCCAGTGAAACCATATACAGAGTTAGCACTTAGCTTCAGTGCAAGCTGTCGACCATCCAAAACTTTCCTTTTGAATGGGTCCTTTTCATTTTTCAAATCAAACTTTGCTCTGAGAAAAATGTGTAAATTTGTGAGTCATGCATAAAAAAAAAAAAATTTCAAGGGCTTATCACTGAGAATTCCTGGCAGCCTAAAATTTAAGAGAAAAATAAATAGAAAATTTTGAACTTGCTAGACTTTGAATGGTTTCTATCTTGAAGCCAGATTATATCAGTCAAATCAAATTTCAAAACATTCAAAATATTTTAAGCAAATTCACTTAATACAAACCTTGTTGTAATGACAAATACAAACTATCATAGATGAGGAGAAAAATGTATTTGAAATATCTACTTTTGAAAAAAAGTTCATATATTTGACTTAGAAAGAAGGATTAAAAACATTTATAAATATAGAAATACAACTAAAGTAAATAGTATAAACTCACTTTTTTCTAGCTGAAAGCAGTTGTTCCAGAATATCAGGAAGAATTCCCTTTCTCACAGATGCTTTGCAAAAATAATTTCCTGATGGAGTCTTGATATACTGATCTGCAGTAAGCCTGAAAATGAAAAATGGTTTTGAATTTGCTATTGCTAATATGGTTATTCCCATCAGTCAAGGTTTCCATGTGGCTAATTTTGTATTTTCACATGAGATTTAACATCATCACATATCACACAAATTTAATCCTGGGAGCCCTGAGTCACCTTAGGCTGCAGATATATACTGGCTCCGTCTGTCTACTGCCTGCAAATTGAAGACAACTGATGGGTACAAAAATGTAACTATACTCCGCCCGCCATTTGTTGTCTTCAGTATAAATAAGCGTGCAACAGGGCACTGGCCTCATTGGATAAAATGAGACAGTTTCAAAGAAGCAGAAATTGACATTGCTTTTGTGCTTGCAAAGAAAAAACTGCAGAAAACGACAACCAAGATCAATTCATCCCATAAACAAATTAATCACTTAATGCCCCAGTTGCGACAAGACACTCAGAAATTTAAGGAGTATTTTCAGATGGACCCATCAACATTTGACTTTCTATTAAACACATGCTCATCTGACTTGTTGAAACAAACAACGACCTTTCAAAAACGAATTAAATCTGAAGAAAGACATATCATGACTTTGAGGTGAGTTTTTTTAAAAACACTTTTAATCAATTACCTTGTTTTTGAAACTTATCCGACTTTATAAAAATCAAAACAAATGATATTAAATTGTATAAATGCTTTCAAATTTCATTTTAAAATCTGTTGTCAGCTTCTGGTGAGGTATAGTGCTGCCCATAAAAGTTTTCTTCCCCTCTTGTATTGTGGTGTTGTAGAATAGATCCCCAATGTTGAAGGCCTGCAGAGCTGTTGCTCCCGCGGTTGACAGCGAGGTGCTGTACTTCAGCTCGAAAGAGCATTGTATTTATAGAGTCAAGTTGTGAAACCATTTGTATCAATCCTTTAAAACAAAGTTCATGTTCATTTTAGGGCTCTTGCTTCAACGCCTTGATGATCTCCTTATCAATGTCTTCTGTGTCATATTTCCTTTCCTTTTGTCTAATTGAGGTGGAGGCAGTGTCTTGGGAGCTGTTAAGGAACTCAAACTGAGATTGTGGTGAGCCACTGCTAGGCTGACTATCAGCCTGGCTTTCCTGCATGACCAAACTTTCCTCAGCTATGGGCACACTGTCCAAATCACCACTGCTTTCTCGCGAGGCAACAAAAGGATTAAAAAACGACATCCTGTCGTAGAGATACGACTGGCGTTAGGTGCAAGCTGCCTGCCCAGACTTCTTTGTGTTCTCTCTCCGCTTCCTCAAAAAGTAATCCTGCAGCGACTGCCATTTTACTTTGCATACTGTGGCTGAGGAAGAAAACAGAAAACACATTTGTTGTTTTTAAATATGTTAGTTTCAAAATGAACGGGTGGAGCTGTAATAAATTATAGAAATAAAAGTATATAAATGTCATAGCTATATTAACTATATAATTGAATACAGGCCATACGTTTGTGTAACATAGATTCTTGGCGACTGGAAAATCATTTCTTTCCTCGAGCTTTTGTTTTTTTAGAATGGGCTTTGCAACTGTCAGGACTATTGTAAAGGATACAGTTGTCATTATCTGGGATGAATACAAGCAACTGAAATGCCTATTCCTGATCATGATAAGTGGACTTCCATCACAGACAAATACTTTGCCAGGTGTGATTTTTCTTTATGTATAGGAGCGGTTGGTGGCAAACATGTTAAGATCAAGGCACCGCCAAACTCTGGGTCAAAATATTTCAACTACAAAGGCCATCACTCGGTAGTCCTAATGGCTATGACAGATGTGGGACCATACAAAAGCAATTGCAACAATCATAGATGTGGCACCATACGAAAGCAATAGCAACGGTCATAGATGTGGGACCATACGGAAGCAATAGCGACGGTGGTATTATTCAAGATTCAGCTTTCTACAAATTGCTCAACTCTAACAACCTCAACATCCCAGAGCTGACATTTACACCCCGCACCGATATAACAGTGCCCTTTGTTTTTGTTGCATATGAAGCTTTTCCTTTCACACCAAACATGATGAGACCGTTTCATAGGAGGGAAGTAACAGATGAAAAGAGGATATTCAATTATCGAGTGTCGAGGGCAAGACGCCAAGTAAAGTGTCCCTTTGGTATCTTATCAAGCATGTGGCGGATTCTTTTGGCAACAATTGAAGTTCACAATACTTTTGCCTGTGACATTAAAGCGGTGTGTCCTTCACAATGTGATAATATACAAAGAGGAAGACAGGATTCCCTTCATTTCTAATGATGACTTGCAGTGGAGGCAAGGACTCACAATAATGACTTGCCAGCATGCAACAGAAGACCAGGCAACAAAGTCATGATTGTCAAAGATACGTTAGTGTCTTATTTCGTATGACCACTCGGCAGTTTACCATAGCAAAATAACTGATGGAACTTCTTTGCATCGCGGATGTTAAAGGAGCAATAATAGGTCAACATATCATAAAAAAAAATTAATCTTATACATGTAAATGTTATGAAAATACAACATTTGGGCTACAGAATGGTAATGGATTGGATTTTGACATTCATGATGATTGATTCTTTGTGAGTTTTCAAAAAAAGACTTGGTATCTCATATAAAGATCATATCACAAATGAGGAAGTGAGTAGAAGAATTGAAAATGCCATTGGACCACATGTTGACCTTCTGACCATCGTTCGACAAAGAAACATGAAATGGTATGGGCACACTACTCGTTCACCTGGCCTTGCCAAGACCATCATGCAGGGTACCGTAAATGGAGGCAGAAGGAGAGGGAGGCGGAAGAAACGCTGGGATGACAACATCAAAGAATGGACAGGACTTGAGCTGAGAAACCTTACGGAAAGCTGAAGATAGAGAGGAATGGAAAGCTGTGGTTAGGAGCTCTGCTGCGTCCCAACAGATCTCAAATCTAAGGGATAGGTGATAGGTGATGATTGATTTCTGATGCATTGATCATCATGTAATGAAGCTTAGTTTCTGGGTTTATTCACCTTACATGAACGAAAAAGTACACATATATCTTATTTTATCTTATATTTATTGCCATTGTTAATTTGTCTCTTTTATTTATGTCCTATCCTGAAAGCATAATCCTGATATATCTAATACTCAAAATAATTGCACCCATTGTGTTCATGCTAAAACTTCAATTAACTTTTGTTTTTCACTTTGAGCTGAGAAAAATTTAGAAAATATAAGTATCTAGACTATCTAAATGTGCAGATATTAGATCTAGTCTAAACGTAGTCAAGAGGCAATAGCAATATTATGAATATCTCAAGACAAGTGAAATCTATAACTCAAAAATTTATCACATAATTTAAAAAAAAAATGCTTGATGAAGCCCAATATAAATCTAATTTGAAGAGGACAGTACTGCATTGAACACTTAGCCTTATAGAGTCAGAGCCAAAGTAGCCCTCTTTCTTTTAGATCACAAGGGGAAACAATGTGCATTGGCGAGCACGAACGCCTAAATGTAAAAAAAAAAAAAAAACCCATAAAAACAAGATGCTGTTGACTTCCATTTGGTTAATTGTAATTTTTCCCTCTTCGATTTTATAAAAGGTGTCCTGACCTTAATGTATAGGGAATGGTTAACATAGAATTAAAAAAAAAACACCTCACATTTACCATTTTTCTACCACTATTAATGCAAAAGACAAACAATAAAATCATAATAAAGAACAAAAACAACTTGGACTTTTGTGCCTACCGTCAGATTCAATTTCCTCAGCTACATCCTTCCAGTTTTCCAACGACATCTCTGTTGCTATACATCTTGTCAGTTTTATCATATAATGTAGACCGAGATTCGGCTGCGTTGATGAGGGCTTCTTCTTTAATTGTTGGAAATAAAGCCATTTCTTGAAAAGAAAGCGTATAATAAAAACGTAGATCTTACCAGAACCTATTTGATTGCGCGGAAAAATATTAAACTGTGCAAATTCACTGGCACGGAATATTGGTAAAGTTGAAACCGAAACTGAAACCTAGAAATAGGTTTTCCTTGATAAACAAACCAAGAGTGAATTGTGTAGTGTTTATAAAAGCCAACATGAATTTTTTTTTTTTTTTTATTACCCGAAAAATCGCAACTTCTTTACATTTGCGGTTTTCGCATGCGATGAAATCAAATTTAGGCTTAAGAACAAAAAACATATCGTGATGTTTTAGGTTTTACTAATTCACGCTCCGCCTCAGGCTATTGAATCATTTCCGCTTGGGTGCGAGTCGTCTTGAAGAAAAGAATGCAACATGCAGCACTTCAATCCAGCTTCTCTCGAACAGTTGTCGGCAAGGCAGAGTTAGTTTGATTAATCTATCCGTCACCTCCGTATTGTATTTGTAAGTGAGGCGTGCTCGGTCCTCGTCCATCTTTATCCTTCCAACTATTGCCTTCAAACCGAGCTTAGAGTATCCTCAGCCTCAGAAATTCACCTGCCTGGGCAAATTTTGGTTAAATTCCATATGTCAAAGGTTAACCTAGGGGAGAATTCCACTCTGCTTGACAGGTGTCACAGTGTTTAGCAGTTACACTGCTTTACCAGTTGACCTTTTGAGAGCCAAAAGCCACAACCATGGCTTCCAGTTTGACTGAGAGAAGCCACACAAGTGGCTTTCACAGGAGGTGTGCCAAATTGACTTGGAGTGTTACTTTAAGTCTTCATCATTATTGTTTTTTTTTATGCTGGTAGGATATGTATCCTTGTTAAGTCCTCAAAAATAGACAAAGGCATATCTTTATGACCTATTTGGAAACACCTAAAAAATTTATCACACGCTCAAGGGTTAGAAGATTAATACACTTCAGTTCAATTAATCAACCCCACGTTCATTATAAGGCTGTGATCTTTACAGCTGGTCTCCCTGAAAACTTTTTAAAAGGGTGAATAACAGGATATTTGTTTACTCCAGCAGCTACTGTTTGCAACTTACTCTTCCTTTTTAATGATGGACGTGTTGAGCAGAGATGTGTAGCACAGGTTGTGTGCCATCATGATGGACGGATACAGGGATGCAAAGTCAAGGGTGGCAATCGGAATGTCATAGTAACTGGTGGATAAATAGATATATAAACTAGTCTGGATTACAAGAAAAAGAATCAACATTTTAAAAATATAAAAAAATTTGCAAATTCAATGTAGAGAGCATGCATGCAAACAAAAATTTTGACTGCTTGCAACACGCAATGGCAATATTTTTCTTGTGACATTAGGAGTCTCATAATATCTAAAAAAAAGTTATTGACTAAAATTTGTGTTACTGTCAATGAATAAAATTCAACTGCATTGCTCCATTGATTGACTATAGACTCCCACAGTTCCACAATTCAGCAGTGATCTCAGTAACTTTGGCTTCCAGTCAAGCCATAACATAATAGGATATATCTACAAATAACGCATAATACTGAACACAAATAAATTAAAAAGAATAGAACTATAATAAAAGTAAACTTGTTTTACCCTTTGTTTGGCTCTATGACAGTGGCTCCCTCATACTCATCCCCAGTTTCTATTTTCTGAGCTGGAAGCAGAAGATCCTGTTCTTTGGCCTGGACAGCAATAGACAAAAATTGGTGTGTGTCCATTGAGCTCAAATGCAAAATAAACCAAAGCTTCTGGTATGTCAAATATATTATTATAAAATCCTAATTTTTGGTTTCTTCAAAGCCTATCCTAAAAAAGACAATTTACTTTTAAGTATAATTGTAACATTTGAACTCAGGTCTAGTCCAAAAGCAATTCAAATTGATAGGATTTTACTGATGCAAGATACCTTTATCAACAAAACAATAAGCAGTAGAATTATGAACTGGTTTCCTTTCAAAAGGTTAGAGAGAACATCATTTGAAAACAGGCTAATGTTTGTTGCTAATATATTTAAAGAGGAAGTCTATAAAAAGGGAGTGTGAGAGACCAAAAGTGCTGACATGGACAAAAAAAATCTTTATATAATGTTAGATCTAAACCCAATGGTATAATTCACATTAATTTGCAAGTTGCTTAAAAGCACCTGATCAACTAAGGAAGTCGCATTATCTTTTCTTTTCATTTTTAGCTTCGCTTTGGTAACAAAAAAAAAAAAGGATGGCAATTTTTTTATCACCAGCACACTTTTACTTAAACAATAGAAATGAGTCTACTTAAAACACCAAGTAATTGTATGCATGTGACACAACTGCAGAGCCCCTAACCAAAATTTTTAACTATTCCATGGGAAGAGTTTGCTCCTCAGCTTTTCCATTTGATTCCCCTCAACACTTACCTTGCGTAGGAGCTGAGAAACAACCTTGATCTGCTGTCCTCTTGAGAGCAGAAACGACAGCGGCACACCTGTGACACGGGCCATCTCCATGTAGTTGATAAAGCACATCAGTTTCTCCAGCAGACGCAGAGGCAAAATGGCATCTTTCAAGCAGTATACAGCCAACCTGCGTCTTGTCTGCTCATTCCCGTTCTGAAATTTTATCAAAATATTTTTTTTTTTTTTGTAAAAAAAAAAAAAAGGTATTAGCCTCAGGTTAGGAGAAAGATTTAGAGAAAAAAGAATTTGGTTTCAAATATTTTAATGCATAAATATTTTTAAATTAAAAAAAATAAAGATTAAAGATCCTTGAGCATAAATATCAGAAATACAAAAAAATATTTAAAAATTTGGTTCAAACAATATTTAAAACAAGAATGTACAAGAGTAGGCTGATGAATGTTTGTCTGGCCATAACTGCATTATGGAAATAACAAAATGTTGCAGCTGAGCCAATGAACTAGAAAAAAAATCATGTGCATAAAACAGCCTGAACAAGTCAGCACATTAAAGCAGCTCTGATACAGCTGTCTCTTCAACCTTTGAAACACTACATACAGCGCCTATTAGCTCACTCTAACTTTTTCCTATTCCCACAGCTAAAAGCTGTACCTGAAAGGAACTGCTATGAAAATGATGCCGATTTTGAGGACATTCAGTTTTGGTATTTAAAAAAAAAGCACTAATTTCTTTGCTGACAGAATGCTGAAACTAATCCATCATTGGCAGCTCAAAGTGGATCGCAGTGGAGACAATGTTGAAAAATAAAATAAGCATCTTGCAGATGAGATTTCAAGCTTTCCTTGGTGGCTTATTTGTGTAAAAAGTATTATATTTGTAAGAGAATTATGGCCCAATAGGCATTGATTTTCAGCCTATCCTTAAAAATGTATATGACTTCAGAAAAACCAATGACATTTTTGCCAATAGGTTAAAAAATTTCAGTGCATGGCATTCAAATTTGTCAAAAAAATTATACTCACAAACACACAATCATGAACATCATGCTGGTCTGGCATCATCTAACAATCTTCAAAATGATTTGCAATAAAGGGATATTTGAAATTGCTTTAATAACAAAAGAGTGTCCATTTGGTTTAGAATTTAGAACAAGACTTACTTGTAAGTCTGTGATGATAGAATGTTGTACATCCTCCTTTTGCTCTTGAAGAAAGTGGAAGGACACAGAGTTGAGTGTGTATGAACGCAACTTGTAGTCACGCAGGAGAATCTGTCATAGCAGAAGAAATAATATTAAGACAGTCATGAAGTACCACAAAAGCACATTGTTCAAGCCCCTAAGTATAGTTTGGGATAGAAACAAAATCAAATTTATTACATTTTAATCAAAGAGTAAGCATGTCTTGTACCAACATTTTGATAAAGCCACAATCTAGCTCTTCCAAAGAACAATTAAGTACTTTACACTTCATCTTAAAAAAGAGTGCTTTGAGTTTTTATACAGTTTACCACATTTTAGAATGAAAAACCACTCAGCATGTCTTGATATCCAGTAGTATTTAAGTCAAAATCATAAATAATCAGGAAAAAATTACAAGTGATAAAAAGAAACAATTTTTGTTTGCCACTCTGAGACTATTTAGAAATACAATTTTCTAGTAAAGAGCAGCACCTGTTAATTCTAAAGTTAAACTTTTTCATTGCTATTTTTCATTCATTTATCCTATGGTTAATCTTAAATGGCATTAATGTAACAGCATCTTGCTAAAGCTTTGCAGCAATTTTATTTGAAACACTTACATAATGTTGGCCCCTAAAAGAAATTTTTTCTTCAATTAAGAGCCAAAAATTTAAAGCTAGGAAATCCATACAAAAAAAAAATGTCTTAATCACTGTACCTGTAGCAAATCAAACTGCACACGACCTTCAATGTTAAGCACTTTGTTCTCCCTTTTGCCCATTTGTCGACTTTGTATCATTGAGTCTTTGAGGACAGAGGCAACATTTTTTATCCTGCCAAGGTAGATGAAATCCCTCACCTGCAAGAGAAGAGGAAATATAAAATGTACATTTATATACATCTTATATATAGAAATAAAGGTTATATAATTGAGCCTTCCTTTACCTGAATGATTGACAAAGTGAAAAGCTGAACTCAAGCTAAGAGTTTCTTAGCACATTCTAATTTCTGGAAGAAAAAAAATATCAGATAAAGAATCCAAACAGACACAGAGAAGTCACTTGAAGACACCAAAAGTGTAATCAAAGCAACAGTCACAGTTGGAATGAGAAGCACCCATCTTACAACCGATTGCATCCCTAGCATCAACTGAACAAACAACAACAAACCCTAATCTTCAAACTATGCACAGGCCACGAGACTCAGGAAGTACATGTTTACTAAACTTAAAATTAGAGATACTGAGAATTACCAGTGTGGATCTGGGCTTCAAACAGAAAAGCATTCACGGCAGTCCTGCCCAAATCTTTTGGCTCTAAGAAATTTGACTAGACAAAGGATACTCCCTCACCCCAAAACTGAATGGTACACTCAAAGACCTGATCTCACAGTAGATTTTGTGCTAACCAGTGGTCTACAATTTTATATAACACTTGCCAGCATTGCAATAAAGCAGAGAAGAAGGTAAAGAATCTATAGTTCTTTATATGCCAATCCACAAAAGCAATCTAGTCAGAATTTCTTGTAAACTACAATAA
>BLXT01007705.1:404971-418110 GCA_019648995.1 Plakobranchus ocellatus
CCTGCTGTAGGACCAGACAGGCACAGACTTGTTGACATAGAGATCCAGACACACAGAGATACTGGCACAATATGCAGAACATAGCCCAACCTTTCAGGTGTGACATGGCTATAATTGCTTCTAAATACTGTTATAAACATGTGAGGAAAACTTTAGAACTTCACTTTAATGCTCAAAGTAGTGAAGGCTGTATGTGAAGTGATGAGCTTAATGATTTATAAGAAAGGCTCTAAAGTAAGGGACAAGCTTACTGATTTGTAGCAAGTGCTCTGTAGTAAGTGACAAGCTTACTGATTTGTAGCAAGAGCTCTGTAGTAAGTGACAAGCTTACTGATTTGTAGCAAGAGCTCTGTAGTGAGTGACAAGATTACTGATTTGTAGCAAGAGCTCTGTAGTGAGTGACAAGCTCACTGATTTGTAGCAAGAGCTCTGTAGTAAGTGACAAGCTTACTGATTTGTAGCAAGAGCTCTGTAGTAAGTGACAAGCTTACTGATTTGTTTTCCCCTTCACATCTGCAGAGGACTGGATGAAGACCTGCTCGCTGCTTGTTCTTCCTGAGCCTCTAGTCAACCCTGAGCATGTGGCCTCCTGCCTCAGCTCTTTCCTCAGCCAAGCTGGCAAAATCTTGGCCTCTGGTATGGGGGCTCTCTTCGTTGCCAAGACACTGCGTAAGTAGACAACTAATAAAGACATCAATACTTGTTTTGAAAGAAATGTTAGCAGAGCTAAAAATAGTTATGTAGAAGTAAATAATATGTGATAATTAAAAAAAAAAAGCTACATGCATGGACTTTCGGACTGGCTGAAGAGAAAACATTACATCATATTTGTTTGAAGAAACTTAGGTCCATGCATTATTACTCGCTCATATCTTCCTTTAAAAGTATTGACTGAGCCCAAAATGTACTTTTGAAGTAATGATTTGGGTAACTGTGGGCTGAACAAGGCAATAAATTGGGGAACTCATGTCTGGAAAAGAAAGGAAGAGACAACTGTTAGTATGATTTAAATGAATTTGATTGGCTATTAGTAAAGGTCAGACTCATTATCTTTATTGGTTTTTTAACCTCTTGATATACCAGAAGATTTATGACAGTTTTAATTTTAGCTGTTTGTGAAAGAAAATTTGAAGCTGTTTTTGCATGCAGTATCATGGCAAGGTATTCTCCTTCTCTTTTTGCTCATAACTACAGATATTCCACTCAAAGAGATTCTGCAACAGCCGTCACAAGCCCACCCTCACACTTCCCTTGTGTATGTTCAAGCCAGCCTTCCTATCCCACCTCCAGACGATGCCCCATTGGTTTCTCAGTCTGTCAAGACTGATGTGCAAAGTGATCAAACAGACATTTCCTCAGGGCAAAGTAAAGACCAACTTGATGCTTTTGCTCAACTTTCTTTAGGCTCAGGGATCAGGCCTGCTGAACTTTCTTCTTTCCCAGCCCAGGAAACTCACACAATCGTGTTTCCCTGCAACCAAGTGTGTTTCCAGTTTTTCGATAATGAGAAGGCGATGCTGGCAGAGAGTCAGGTATCTCAACCAGAATCCCAAGACAAATCTGTTCCGCAATCTGTTGATAGCACTACTCAGGCAAAAGACGCGAGTGAGCTTCTCACTTGCCTGAGTGGGAAAACCAAGATCTGGGCTACATTCAGCAACACAGAGGATACATCAAACCCTAGCGTTGCTGCATGTACAGTAAAACCTTCAACCCCCGTGGATAGCTCTGTGGCCTTGGTAGGGTTTGATCTAGGCGCTGACTATGCTATCACCCAACCTCTGACGACTCATATTCAAAACGAAATGGAGAGAGTGAATGAGGACAGGTTCAAACGTGATGTATTTTTGCAGCAAATAGTAGATTCACTTGTGTAATGGTTTTTGCTGGATGGTAAAAACATATATAGTGGGGTTTTTTTAAAGTGTGCATGCACTGAAAAACGTTAAATCCTCATGTCGTTAAAGTCAATATTATTCAAAATTAGGTATCTGAAAAAAATTGTTTTCATCCTGTTTCTTTACAACTATTGCATTTATGGTATGGAATTTTTGTTGTTGTTCCAACTTAAAAAAAAATTTAATCAAGGGTTCTTTATTATCACATTTACATTCAAACATTTGATTATAGTATATATAAAATTGTAGCTTGTGATACCACTACTAGTTGTGAACCATATATTATATATATAGATATATGGGTTGTATTATATGTTGCTATTGCCTTGCCTGTTTTGAGAATTTTTTTTGTGTGTGTGCTTTACAGCTCTGCTAAGAAAAAAAAAAGGGCCGAGAAGGATTTTTTCAAATAGATATTTGGGTGATTTTCTGGGAAAAATCATTATTTGGACAGACAGGTTTCAGAAAATGAAAACTGTCAAGCAGAAATCTAAGTATGGACACAAAAATAAACGTAATGAATACCTATGAATGGTCAATACTTTTATAAGGATGTGAGTGTTAGACAATAAACAAGGAAACAGAGAGATTCTGGAAGCAGTAACTATATGGTTTATCAGAAGAATGTTAAGAATATCATGGATGGAAAAAAAATCAAACAAATCAGCACTGAAAGAAGCTAACCTTGACAGATTGTTCATTAAAACCATAAGATGAAGCCAATTACAATTTCTTGGATACATTTTCTGGCTCAAGGGTTTACAACTTTTAGCAATCATTGGGAAGATTGAAGGCAAACACAGTAGAGATAGATAGAGATTATATTTTATTGAAACTCAAACTTATATTCATGGCCAATTGGCCAATAGGGAGTGGTGGCAAAAACAGCTCTTAAAGTTAGCTGAGAATAAGTTTGAGTGGAGGAACATGATCTCTAATGCCTGTTTTGGACAAGGCACCCTGATTTTTAGGGGTGAAGGGCAAGAGAGGGGTGTTGGTGGCACATTAGCTAGTGAACCTGACTTAAATAAGCATTGAGAAATCCATTGAGGTTTTGAGTTTGAATCTGTGACTTAAGCCTTAGCCTGATACACTTTATCGTGTATGAGCCATAGGCATGAAATAATTAGGCAAGGGAATGCAGAAAGTAAATATAGCATGGGAACTAAAAGGGTATAAAAATAAACAAAAAAAAAAAATATTCTTAAAGCCCTCTAAAGTATATTGTAGAGAAAGAAATTGAGCTAACCTAATAGTTGGAGTAGAAAAGTGATTAACCACATTCCTTTTTGTAACCAACGAAAACATTTTTGACAAAATAATATTGGCATTTTCTGTATTGGTGTTTCCAAAAATTGTATTCATTGTATATTTTCTAGTAAGTTAAGTTAATGTAAATCAATAATAATTTTTTTTACTATTTCCAGCATGATTATTTATTTTATTGATTCTTACATAGGACTTGTTACCAGTCCTAATGAGGCAGTTGTTGCATATAACATTTGTGAGTAAAACAAGTGTTAAGTGAATTTTTTCCTTTCTTTTTCTTTTTAATGCCTCTTCAAACAATTTAGATGCTGATAATGTTACACACAATTAGCATGTTTATATCAATAACCAAATTTTTAAAACTGCACAGGTCACAGAACACAGTTTCAGGTTATTTAAATGGTTTACAAAAAAAAAAAACTATCCCTTAAGCGAGTTGCTCGTGGGGGCACCATGAATGTTCTCTTCACTAAACTGCCCCATTCTTCTCTGTGCACTGCTCTTCTCAAGGTGTCCCTCAACTCAAAGCCTGACCATTCTTTGATACTGTCATGCCATCTCTTTCTTTGCCTGCCTTGTCTCCTTCCACCTTGGGCTCTGCCCTGCATGATGGTCTTAGCTAGGCCTGATGAACGTGTTACATGACCATACCATTTTAATTTGCATTGTTTTATTAAGATTAAGAGGTCTGTATATGGTCTGATTGCAGTTTGACGCGGTTCTTCACTTCTCCATTCATAATGCAATCATGATATGCAATGCCAAGCAATTTTCGATGGCACCGCATTTCCAAGGCTCTTATTCTCTTTTTCGTGTCTGCATTCAAGGTCCAGGATTCACAAGCATAGAGGAGTATTGATATTACCAATGAGTGCATCCCCCTGATCTTTGAATTGATGGCTATCCATCTATTTTTCCAGATGATCTTTAGTTTTGTCGTTGTGACTACTGTTTGAGCAATTGTAGATAATATTTCTGGTTTTGAGCCTTCATTCAACACAATAGATCCTAGATATTTGAAGCATGATGCATGTTCCAGATTTTGACTGTGGACTTTTATATTTCAGTTCTTGCTTCATGATTGATGTTTGACATGATCTTTGTATTCTCTTCAATTATTTCCTCTGTGTATTCTCTGGAAATGATTAACATAAAAGTGCTCAAAATAGGACTTCATCTCGTTTGGACTTTCTTGAGACATATTTATCCTTATGAAAAAGATTAAAATCTTTGAACATACAATACATGTATTGATCAGGATGAGTAAAGAACACTGCCATGTAAAGCATTTTAACTCCAAGCTTTTTCTCAATAGCTTTAATCATTACATTGTTAGATTGCTTTTGATAATGCTGATCTAGTTAGAGAGTTTTACTTATTTACATGCGTTCAACGAGAAATCAAAGCAATGTACAGGTTTTTTGTTGCTGTTGTTGTTTTGTTTTGTTGTAAGATCTGCAGAAAAAAAAACCAATTGTGGCCACCAGGGAGCCCTGATTGTTAGTAAGTTTTTTCATCACTCGACAAGGAAATCTAAGTCTGAGATCATCATAGCCTTACAGATCATCATTGCCTTATGCTCATGTTTGTTTTTGTACATCCAAAATAAACCCAGAAAATTAGCCTAAGATAAACCATGCACTGTACATTTTTGATATTGGATGTTTTTTTATTTGCCTTTTATTTTTATTTATTAAAAAGTTTTTTTTATCCTGATACTACTGGCTCAAGAACATCCCATCCTTCCTCTTTAATTTTAATTTTTTCCATAAGTATAGTTATAATTATCTGCACAGCCTCCAAAAAGTATTATTTGCCTTTTGCACCCCATCCTCTTCCTCTCTTTCACAGCTTTTACTCTAAATTCATTTTTTTTTCTCTCTAAAAGATCAACTACATTATAAATTGGCTTTGATGGTAGGGCTATTGTGTGAAATCTATTTTTCTACTCGTTGCTTCCCAAAATTTCACATTCTTTAGTAGCCTTTCGTAATGCACAAAAAAGCTGTAAACAAAGATGAAAACAAATAAACATCTACTTTTGAAAAAAATTTTTGTAGTCGTATATTCTCTTGGTTTTTTAAAAATTGGATCATTGTTTGTCAGCATTTTGAAAAGCTTTGTAAAGTAACAGGATAATACCAGGATGGAATGGACTTTTCTTTCTTCATCTTAGTATCATTTTTTAAATGTGATCCACCACTCTCTCATAAAAATCTCTCTCTATCTCTTTCTCCCACACACACACACATTTTGTTTCTCTGCCTTTTACTATCACTCTTTCTCTGCTTCTAGATTTTCCTCTCTCTAGATTCTCTGCCTCTCACTCTCTTGCCATCCAATTTTAGACTCTTTGTTAATCTATTCCAAATAAAACTGCCAGTTTTACTACTATATCAACTTATTTTTATATCCCAATCAAATGCTAAATTACTATCACCTACTTTTATGTCCTCAAAGATCTATTGGCAAGGAAAAAAAAATTCAGCTCACATTTGTATCAGGTTCTCAGCTGAGATATTTACAAAGTCATTGCAATTGTTTTTTTTGTTATTGTCTGTGACCTGTGACCATTTTATGATATCTGCATTATTGAAACTCTTCTGTGTAGTCTATATAGGAAAAATATATTTTGTTATCTGTATATTACTTGATATTTGATTCAATGCACCTATGAGCCTTATTTATGATGTAAAGTTTATTCTCAACATCAACGTTATTTTTTTTCTGCAGTCTAACAGATTTTTTTATATATATTTATTTGAAATTTCTGAAGCCATCAGGCTTGGTTTCTAATATGTTAGCTCTATTTTTGTTTTAACAAGTATGCGCATCACTCGCTTATATACACTGCTCTTGTATGAATTTTTCTTTTTTTTTTCCCTTTCAAATTCAAAATTGACTGGATGGTATACTTTCTGTTTGTTTTGCAAGCAAGACTTTCTGGTGGGTTTTCGATTTGTATTTTTGTTTTCTTTGTTCCGTGCTTGTGTATTCCTGCTCAAGAGACCAGGCTGAATAGGCCAAAGTTGAATAGTGAACATTTCGCACCACTGAAACAGCCTGAAACTGCTCTCTTTGAGGTTTGTGATGCTGAAAACTGAATACCCCGTTATTCAATTCTAAGCCAAGGTATTCAGTTTTTACATTTTAAAAAAAAAAGAAAACACTTTGAAGATGGAAACAATTCAATTTGAAATTCTTCTACCTCAAAAGTATCACATGCTGAACAAAATCCAAAGTTTTAGGACTCGTCTCAGGTGATATTTATAGTCTTTTTAAGACTTTTATAGATTTTGAAGACATAACCTGCCTGATTGACTACATTTCATTGGAACTCACGAAAGTACAATTGATATTTTGGGCATTGTTGATTCACCGTTCTTGTTTTTTCTCAGTCTCACTATAATTTTGTTTTCATTATGCACAAATGTACGATCAGCTGTGAACCTTGAATTCATTTTCTTATTTGCTAACCATATATATTTTCTCAATAACTCCTTGGTTACTTTAGGCATGTAAACATTTTTTCAGGGCTGTTTCCTAATATTTTTGTATTATTTAGATTATTGCATTTTTGAAAAATATATTTTTTTAATTGTCTGTGATCAGTATCTTTTTCTTTATTTTTTAAAAAATTCACTACACATGTGTGCATTTCTTAACTCCATTGTGCTATCAAATTTTCTGAATGTCTAACTTATAAATTTTGTTTCTTGTTCATATGCTTTTAGAAAAAGTTTTTTTTTCCTATCCTTACACATGCTATGCAAAAGTGGTCCAATTTTTGTAAGGTATAAATTCATTTCATGTATAAAAGTGTAACATTATCACAATATAAATCTTTTTGGTGTATAAAAACGGTCATAGCGTATTAAGCTATGCAAAATATCACTTGTTGCAATTTATACTGACAGACTGTCTTACTCTTGAACAATATCAAAGAATTTCATTTTGAGATTTGAGGAATGAGGATCCAAACCAGTTGAGCAAGTGTGAAGCAGTCTTGTAAATTAAAAATTTGTCGAGTCACAGATCACATCAAAATTCATCAGTGAAAAAGTGAAAATTCCCAATGTTTTATGTAGAGAAAGTCTCCTGAATGTCCAGAGAGAATTGGCTACATAGAGGGGTGAGTAGTTTTTACCTCTCTAGTCTATGATTTTACATTAAAGTCAGCCATATGTAGCAGCAACCACATTGCTTTTATGGGACTGCCGCACGGATGTTCTTACTCCAATAATATACTACTTATGCATCTGTTTAAAATCACAAGATCACAAAAAAGGGCGTTGAAATTATGGCTCTGCCATCATTATACATGTGCACTTCATAAAATCATAATGCTCAAAATCTTATGTAAGGGGAAAAATGGATATAAAATTAAATGTCTGATGCTGTTTTTTTTTTTAATCAATATTTTATACAATTTTCAGAAATTTTAGTCTCCCCTGCATTTGAGACAGAAAAAAAAAAAAAATGTCAAATTTTGTATATTACAACAACCCTTTTTCTTTATAAGCTCTATCTTTTTTTTTTTTTTAACTTTTTGCTAGATGCATTAAGATTTTAAAAAATTTACTTTTTGCCTCTTGTCTTCTTTCTAATTCACCACTAACGTATCTTTCCCTCCCATATTCTTAGATATATAAGACCATTGGGTAATGTTTTTTTTTATTCCTCCTGCTCAAAACCCTCTGCTTAAAAAAAATTTTTTTTTTATTAAGGACCATTCTCTTTCTTTCTCCCCTTTGCTCTTCTCTGTCCTGTCTTGCTCTCTCTTTTTTCTTTGTTCTCTTAGTCTGTATGTTCTTGTTCAACTCTTTTAGCTTGTCTGTGATCTACTCATATTTATTTCATTTGACCTTGTGTTGGAAACCACAGATTCTCTCCCCACCTTTTGTCAGCATACACAAGGGATTAGCCTCCTGCTATGTTAAAAGTTTCCTTCCCTCTCATTTGCCTTCTCTAACTTCTGTTCTCTTCTGTTCATTTTTTCCTCTGTCTCCATATGTCTGCGTGAAGCCACTGCCAAAGTACAAATTGTCCCTTTGCTGGGATAGTAGTATTTGAATTATTTTAGCAAAGTGACATAAAGAAAAAAGTGTTAAATTTGAAGCCTATTTCTCAATTGTGTCAATCTTAAATCTGGCTCAAAAGAACAAATTCCAAGACAAGGATCAAAACTGTATAATTGGCATATAATATATATTTAAAAAAAATTTTAGTATGATAAGCATCCATTTTGCCTTTTTTTTTCAAAAGCTGTGGATTATATTTGGCGCCCAGTATGTCGCCATTTATTGACTTCTGGTATTTCAAACTGTAAACACTGTGAGTTGACATTTGCATCCAGTATGTCTCTGTTTTCATACGGTGTTGGTTATAACCAAACACTCAATATGTCGGCATTTTCATATTCTCTGAGCTGTAATTGACACTCAGTACTTGCGTTTTCAAACAGTGTAGGTTGTAATTGACACCTAGTATCTTCAATATCAAACACTGTGGATTGTAATTGACTCTCAGTATCTCCTTTTCCAAAGAGCGTAGGTTTTAATTGACATATAATATCTCCAATATCAATATCAAACACTGTGGAATTATAATTGATTTCCAATGCATGTCTGTTTTCAAATGCTGCGGGTTAAAAATGACATTCAGTGTGTCACCATTTTAAAATCCTTTGGTTTGTAATTGAGACCTGAGATGTTTTCATGTTTTCAGATGCTATGGATTCTGCTTTTTTTTATCATCAATTCGAAAAAAGTATATAAAAAAGGTAATTAAAGTAAAAATTATATGTAAAAAAAAAATAATAAAAAAGCAACTAAAAACTGTGTGTAAAGTCGTGAAAAAGGAAAGACTTCTTTTAAGGGCCCTGCATTCTTTAGCACTGGTGAAGTCCTGAGCATTTCAGTGCAGTGGGAAAAGCAAATGTTGAATAAAATCATAGAGCCAGTTGTACATTTCGATCAGTGAGGCCAAAGTTAGGTTTGGATTTTTATTCGGAAAATTTTTTTTTTTTACTTTGGGCATTGAAAAGGAACATTTTAGAGGTTATCTCTCTTTTTCTGTTTGTCAAGTAACGTATAACTAACAAACAATTTCTTATTTTACCCATATGTCTATAATATTTCATAATGATATATTTGTTATTTTATTTTTCTAAGCTGTTGTTTCACTTCCCAACATTTTTTTTTTTCATTTAGCTGCTGTACGAAATTTATTATATATGTACTTGTATGTCTGTGGGATTTTTATTTGCCACGTTTTACCAATGCTTTCTTGCCTAAGTGGTGACATTATTGATTCTGTCAAAACTATACCTCAGTCTTCCAGGCTTCTGTCTGTATTACTAACAGTGAGGCTGTGGCAAAGTATGTTTACAAATTACAAAACTATCTGCGAACATTTAGTTACACAAGCACATGTGCACCATTTCTACAACAGCAATATTCTAATGAAGTTAAAATAAAAGTGATAATGAGGAGGAAAATAATTATGATGTTCACAGTAACAACAAAATAGGAACAATAGCAATGGAAGATACAGATCCTAAAACCTGTTTTCAGCGATTTCAGCCCATCTATGATTATGTCATGTTACAGGTGAAGCGATTCTCTTGAATTTGTCTGAGCACTTTTTCAACTTTCTTGTACAACAGTCAGGCAGTAAATGTGTTAAGTGCTGGACCTTCCTTGCCTTCCCCACCTTCTTTCTGATGCTTGGTTTTTCTGCCTTTCGCAAATTAACACAGATTAATTTTTAAAAATTTTAACGCCCCTAAAATTCATGAAACAAATGGAAAGCAAGAAGGAATATAGGTCAAGGATCATTCTTAGATTAGCTGCATCACACAAAATATGGTTACTTTGTACGCAAGGATGATTTTTTTGTTGCAATGTTATTTTTTTTTCAACCCTTCATTCACTGTTTGTTTGCTTTCTTATCACTTATTATGTATTTTTTTTTGCCAGTGTAGCATAAAAGGAAAGCCTTCTAGTGGGATAGAATTGGTTTCAAAATAATGAATTTCTACAATTGTTAAAAGCAACACCAAAAGTGTCATTTTTTTTTATTCTGTGACCCATTTGGGCGAGAAAACTGGCAGAGCTGTTGCTTTGGTTGTTGTTTGAAAATTCCTCTATTGCCATTCCAAGATTTTGTTTTGTGTACAGAAATTTACATCAAGTGAATGTTTTTACAAGCTTGTTCATATTGTCTGCTTTTGTCACAGACAAATTTTGAAAAAAATTTTGCTTGGTAAACTGATTACTTGTGCTGATAAATTTTTTGTTCATCATTTTTTAAAAATTTGTGCATTTATTTGTCTTTGCTATAAATAATCATTAATACAGAAACAGTATTTTGACATGACTTTTAATCGTTTCTTTAAAAATACTCTAAAAGTTATAAAACCAAATCCTCAATTTAGGCTATTTCAACATAAAAAGTAAATGAACATGTTATATTTTCAAATCATTGTGAAAACTGGTCCTATGTATATTAACCCTCTTGTGTGTGATGCATTTATGACCTCCTTTAAGCATGGTACAGGAAAATAGCCTAAGAACAGGCTAAGTTCTTCATTTTTGGTAGCTTATTTCAAAACTCTTGTAAATATTTCATTTGTGTTCAAAGCGAGAGGCAATAGTCAACTACCCTATGTTTGAATTGTGATGTGATATTACTGTATAATTTTCTAGACATTCTGCAAATTCTAAGGTATATATATATATATATATATATATATATATATATATATATATATATATATATATATATATATATATATATATATATGCAAGCCCTGAGGTAGACAAATAAAGGGCATGCCATCATTAAGATTGTCACATATGTTTCAATTTTCTTAAGGAATTTCAATGACTGATTTGACTTCAGCCATCAAAGCAGTAGCTAATAGTTATTTTTTTTAGTTTACTTTTTTTGAGAAAATTAAAAAATATTACAAATACGGCCTGCAGCTTATAAAGCTATTTAAATAATTTCAAATGATTTGAATTTTAAAGATTGGAGTGAAACTTAATTCAGTCAATTTCATTTTTTTCTTCTATGCACCGTGGTTGCTAATTGCACGCTATTTTATTCAGTCAGTAGAAACAAGAAGAACAGCTTAGGCGAAAAAATTGCCTCATTTTTCAGCTTCCATGTATCTATAAATGTTTATCCATGCCCATCACAATTTTTTTGAGTAAATATAAGAAAAGCTGTGTATAGCATAAAAAGGAATGATTTAAATTGTTTTTATTTGCTTATACATAATTTGTACCAAAGACACTTATCACTTCCCAAATGGTTTCATTTTTTTCTATGCGGTTGAAATTAATTCTATGGGTTGTATTTTGTTGCAACTTTTATGCTAACAATGTTTATAATTTACACATGCATTTAATAAACCAACGTCTCAAACCAGAAGACTTGATATTGGTGTTATCTATGGTTTAGCTCATCAACATTATAATTTTGTTAGTTGAGTGCTTCATGTCTTGTTCTGTGGTGTATTTTTCTCTATGCTGCTTTTCCCTGTGCACATTTGTTTGCTTTTGTGTTTGTCTAACACTAGGAATATCGGCAGATCCACAAGATAGAAAATTCAGGACCAGATGGTTACAAATTATAACACATGTTGCAATAATTGCTGTTTAAATAAGCAAAGAGTTAACCTATCAGGATTTATTTCTACCAGTGACAATAAATTGATTTTACGAACTGGAAAAGAAACACCATTTTATTTATACAATTTGTCTTTGGTTGCCTGCTAAACTATTTGAGCCTTTAAAGTTTCACAATCAAGGGAGCAAAGGTTGCAGATTGAATTGGTGCATCTCGGTGTTCCATGATCCGTTTTTGAAGAGATGTGCGAAGTTTGCTTACTTCTCATTTTTTACTTCAAGTAGAATCCCTATAGCGATTAATGTAATCGTCTTTTATATATATATATATATATATATATGTATTTATGTATGTATTATGTATATATATATATATATATATAACTCCAAATGATACACAAACTAAATGGTTACCGTGGATCATGACAATCATCATCATCCTCATCCTCATCCTCATCCATCATCCACCATCCACCATCCAGCAATCAGCAATCAGCAGCAGCAATCAGCAGCAACAGCAGCAGCAGTTTGTAAACGTTGTCACTCTTGCTCCAGAGCAGATCCAACAAAAGCGAATGTTGCGTTGCCCATCCTTGCACTGCAATCGTTATATTCTCTGTTCGAGTGTTTTTTTTTTTGGCAATATCTTTTTTTGTCTTGCTTAAACTCATCATTACAATTTATAGACCACCCTTAAAAGATTTCTCTATTCCAGAAAAATATAACAAAACAATGATGCCTTTATGACAAACCAAATGGCGGACACACAAACAAAAAACGTTTGCACAAGAAAACATAATTACATTTAAAAGCAAATCCATATAGTTCCATAAAAAATTATCTACTTTTTCAGTATACATGTAAACATTTTTTTTTAAACACAGAACAAACATACTTTAATGTGTAATCTCATGAGATTTTCCTAAGCATAAACCTTATTACATTGACTTATCGCTGTACATCATGGATTGATTTTCAACGGATGAAATGCAATATCAATCTGACACAACCGCCTTCTGCATGGAATGATTTTTTTTGTACATGGAACACATAACTTAATTTAACCTTCTGTAACATCGAATAATTTTCTTGCGCATGAACCGCACATTCTGACTTAACCCTCTGTATCTTTCACATGAATTCCAATGACTGACTTAACCCTCTGTATCTTTCGCATGAATTCCAATGACTGACTTAACCCTCTTTATCTTTCACATGAGTTCCAATAACTGACATGACGATCTGTATCTTTCGCATGAATTCCAATGACTGACTTAACCCTCTTTATCTTTCACATGAGTTCGAATAACTGACTAAACCTCTGTATCTTTCACAT
>BLXT01007705.1:637866-649809 GCA_019648995.1 Plakobranchus ocellatus
TGGGGGTGAGAGGCTCGGATGTGTCATAACGTAAACAATCGTATGGACGAATCTCTAATTCTTCTGTTATTATAGTACACAACAGCAGAGTATGATCAGCACCCTGATTGATCCAAACACATGATAGACCCCATGTCAAGTGAGGTGTAAAGAAAGCCCATTGGATATCTAATGTTTCGGAGCATTCTTGGCATTATAACTGCAATAATTAATTGCAAGCGAACACACAGATAAACAGTTTTTGTTAATGGTTCCCCCCCCCCAAAAAAAAAAAAATAAAATAAAATAAAAAACACACACACACACTTCTTTCAAGTGAAGTTTCCTTTGGTTTGGTATTTAGCCTTAAAGATCTGAGCTCAAAGCTATACCCTTAAATTTGCATTTCTTAGAAGATCTTTATATTATAAAAATGTCTCGTTGCATCATGTCAGCAACTCAGGGTGACCATAATCTAATTTTTGTCAGATTTACCTTTGCTACTTCACATGCAATTTTTTTTTTTTATCTGAAAACAAACTAGTAATAGAAACCGGACTCTGCATGCCTTTTTTTTTTTCTTTTTTTTTTTCCTTTTTTCTGTATCTTAAAGAGAGAACAAAATATCAGGTGTACAAGGGAGGTAATGCTGCCATCTGAGCTCTGGTCCCACCACTGGACGCCGCTGATGCGGTCACTTCAGCCTACAACAATGTACTCGTTGATGTTGACGATGAACACAATAATGGCGGTGCCGACCAGCAGGCCGATCACGTGTAGCATGGCGACAATCTTGGCCTCTTTACTGCCTGCGGCCAGTAGCACGTCCAGGTGGGAGCTCATGTCTGGAAGCTAAAATGGAACCAAGGGGTTAAGGGGGTCAAAAGTCGTGCTTTAGTAGAAACCAAATAAATCCTCAATCTAGCAATATAGTTATCGGCTGTATTTGCTTACGTGCTTAGAAAAGAATGGTGAAATCTAAAAGAGTAAAACGCTCAGTTATATAAATGGAAGATTTGAATAAAGGAAAAATCGACCATGAAAACCAAAAAAAAAAAAAAAACAGAGAGATCTAGTTCAAACCGCCTGACTCCTTACTGTTGAATAGGGGAAGGTTAGCAGCGAGAACCCTTGTCCAGTGTTGCTCTTTTGTTATTATTTTTTTCCTTAGTTCAACCACACAGGCATCCCGTAAAGGACTGGTTTATGTATCCAAGCAGAGAAATGAATGCCAAGATATATATATATATATGGGGTGGGTCGCGATAGTTCGTAGGCTTTCGGCATTTTTTTTTTTTTGTTTTGGTTTTGGTTTCATCGCCCTTTTCTTTCACCTAAGTCGAAGAGACTTGGCACAGCCGGGGAACCAGATGAAATTCGCTTGCCTGAACTGGGAATCAAGCACGTGACTTCCCGAAAAATATCCAAGTGTCGCACCCACTGCGCCACCACTCACCCTCTACTTAGCGATAGCGGGTTATAACAATCATAAATATCAAAAGTTGCGGTACTATTTATACACTCTTTATCGATAAAGTAGGTTCCTCATCAATGCCATTGATAGCAAATCTTTAAAGTTTTTTATGCTATGTTGTGCTCTGAATCCAAAAGTAGAGTCCTTAACATGGGCTTTGGAAATGATCTAGATTTTAAAGCTTCCGTTACCAACTGATTGGCGTGTACCGGCCTCGCAGAGCTTTGGACATGATGCAAATTGGTAAAAGTACAAATGTAATGGTGATGCGGGATGTCGTGCTTTTGAATTATTTTCTCATTTCGGTCGCTCTCCACAAATCATCCAAACTGTTCGTTTATTTTGTTGGTTTTTTATCATGATTGATGTATTATATATCTCTCTCAAAGTATAGGTCGATATCTTTAAATTTTCTTAAAGCCTTGTGATTGTATAAGCAAAATCGAGATGCTCAGGACTGCATGTTGAATCAAAATAAGAATGTCTTTTATTCGAATTCATTATTATGAATAGCAACAGTTGCCCCTCATTCAGTACCATCTTATTCCTTTTTCCTCTACTGAAATATCAACAGATCCTGGAAAGAAATGAAGTTATGGAGACATATCTTTTTCTAGTAGTAAGAATTACAAATTCTTGGCAACTCCATCATATTATGAAACAACTTGATTTGTCTACGAAGATGAAGCGAATAGTCCTGTGTCCGATCAATGTTTTTCACTTTAAAAAGACAACAACAACGGCAACAAAAACCAACGGACATTGATAACTCGACTTCCTGCTTGATTGATTTTTTTCTCTTCTTTTTAAAGTCTTAATTTGTACAAAACTGTTCCTTAACCTGGCAATATGTACAAGTCCCCAATATAAATGTGCTGTTAACCTGTCCTGAAATCAGCAAAGACTATTTTTGTCCCAGATTCCAACCCGACACTGGCCAACGACTCAACCCTTAAACAATCTGAGACCACCGAGAAATCAGGTAAACAAACTGACTATATAAACAAACTGACTATGTCCAAGCTATCTCACAGCCACTCACCATATCGACCAGGGGGACGTACAGGAAGAGGCCTCCGGCCATGGCGAAGATCCACTTGTTGGCGGCGTGTATAGTGCTGCCCACTGCGATGCCGAGAGCCAGGCCGAGGAAAATCACGCATGCCGAGAGGAAGTTGATGAGCACGGCGCGCTTGATGCTCAGGCCAGAGTGCAGCAGGATGGCGATATCGGCTGGGACAGGAGAAAGATGGCGCTTGTAAGGTAAGGATAAAAATGGTGAGAGAGATAAAGTACGGTAATGATGGTAGACAGTGTGATGGTGATGCCGAATAGCGATGGTGAGAGTAGCGGTGTTCAAGGCTGATGAAAGAGTTGATGTATATATTTATAATGATGATGATGGTGTGGTGTGGTTATAGTGATGATGGTGGGAAGGGTATAATGGTGGTGGAAGTAGGAGAGTGTTGATCATAGCAGTGTGGTGGTAGTGATGATGATGATGATAGTGGTTAGGTTGGGGTGTTAGAATAGTGATGATAGTGGCAATAATGATGGAACCTCTAGCTGGTGCCAACAAAGAAGTTTTTGAAGCATATTTCGAGAAATAAACCAGCATTCTACATTCCTCTTTCTGTCGCAGCCTTGTCCTCTTCTCCAAGAAAACTCACCCAGCTCATGTGGCAGCTCCTCACACAGAATAGCCAGAGAGACGCTGATGCCCAGACCAACATCCTCCGTGAAGGCAGCTCCCACGGAGAGGCCATCCACAAAATTGTGGATTACATCCCCAGCCATGACCATCCAGGCCAAGGTCACCCTGTCCTCCTTGTCTGTGGTCTCCCCGTGGGAATGGGTGTGGCCGTGACCTACGTCTGAGTCATTAACTTTAAACTGGACCATGTGACTGGCGTCACCGCCTCCGTTAGAGTTTTTGTCCAGGTGATCGCCCGCTGGTTTCTCTGTCAGTAGATGAGTGTGGTTATCGTCGTCTTGAAGGCCTCTAGAGTTCACTGACACAGTCATGGAGAGGTCCTTCCTTTTCTTATCCCAGGCGTGTGTTGAGTCGCGCGTGACGAAAAGCCATGATATAAAAAATAATAATGGTTAATATCAATCCGTGCCGTTATTCCATCATGAACAAGAATGCCCATACAAAGCAAACACGATACAAGATTCATAGAAGTATACTTATTTTAAGTCCATACAAGGATGAAAAAAAAAATAATTACATTACCAGTTAAAACATTGAATAGACTTGATAATTATCAATAACCGAATGTTCCTGACAAAAAGTTATTGACATTAATTGTCCGTATTGCATTTAACACTAAAAATAAAGTTAAATTCATAACTTAAATTATTTAATTTAAGTACTTTTGTTTTTGTAAAAATGAATACTTGACAGACTTGAAATTTAAAACTGGAAGCAAATTTAAGTTTGGCTCTTCTTTTAATAGAAAGAACAAGTAATTTTCTGTGCGTGAATTAATAATATTATTATAACAGGGGACAAAAAGTACAATCAAACGAACTCGTAGTCTGAAACTGCTTCTCACACACAATGTTAGCACAACATCGATGCTGTTTATAGTCAGTTCACAACATAGGAATCTCCCTTACGTCAATGCATGCATTCATTCCCTTGACGAACTAAAAAAAAAAATTGGCAAAACTCTCTTTGATACGACTTTCAAATTTGTGGTAAATAAGTTTTACAATTATATGTGCTCCAACATTCTAATGACCAGCTGTAATAAATACCTTCCTGCTGTATAGGAACGTCTTCAGAAGTCTCTCCGAGCAGAAGAAAGTAAAAATGGACAAAATGGCCACAGTTGCTTTCCATACATAACCGTCAGCCAGTTCTTCCACTGCCATTAGATCAAAAGCCTAGAAAGGAAAGCGCAATGTTAACAGTTGAAAAACTAAATACAGTTTAAATGTTCGCTTCTTAACATCGATTACTTTTCAATTCTTTCACTTTTTAAAAATGACTCTCCCCCCCCTCCCTTTTTTCCCTTTTCTAACTAATTTTTTTTTTCAACGTGAAACATACTCCTCCATCTTCTATTGTTTTACAAGAGTTAATAAAGTATTACTTCAAAGTTGCAGAATACAACGTTGTTTTTTTTTTTTATGTGAAATTTTGTGGAATGACAATAGAGATCTAAAATATAATTATTACATATCATATTTTATTATTAGTGACCTGTCAAGGCTAATATTTCGGAAAAGTGACCTGTTAAGGCTTATATTTCGAAAAAGACGCTGCTTAATCGAAAGGTTTATTAAAGCAACGTCAATTATTTTTAAACCTTTAGCTGAAGCACGAAAAAACATTATTTTGTATCCAATAATCATTACATTGGACCTTCTGCAAATTTAACCATTCTGCCGGTATAAATACCATGGAGTTTTTTGGGATCGGATGGCGGTCATTTTTTAACAAGTTAGAGGCAAACGTATTTAAACGACAAATGCCTGAAAGATCTCTGGTGGAATGGACTTAAATTTTGATATCGCTTTTGTGAAACTCGCCTACTTACATAAGTTGGCATCAGATGAACGAAAAGAGTAAACAAAAATAAAACTTTCAGAACCAAAATAACTCAAAGATATCGGGATCGAGCGTGCTTCCTCCTTACCTCTGGAATGAGAACCAGCAAGCCAGTGGAGGCGAGACTCCCAGCGCCCATGGACACCAGGAACTGCAGCAGGCGCTTGAAGAACTGGGTCTCCATGCACGGGCCCAGGCAGGCACCAATGTTGGAGATGATGATGACCAAAGTAGAAAAGCCCAAACCGTACAGCCAGGCTGTCACAAGAGAAAGATTGGTGGGTAGATAGAACACCAACTGTGTGTAGGAAGTGCTCAGATTAAGTTAGAGAGGAAACAGAGGAAAAGGGAACAAAATGGGGCAGAGTGCAAGAGGCAAACGCAAAAAGATAGGCATGAGAAAAAGCAAAGATCATAATGGTCAGATGGTCAGATAACATGGGTACAAACGCACAACACGACAGTCACATAGGCAGGCAGTTAGAGAGATAAGCTGGCAAAGTGCAGTCAGGAAGATAGATTGGCAGGATATGGCGCATGCGGCTTTAATTTCGATATCGTATAAAGACCATCTACAAATGCTTTTAGAGTAAAATTGTGACCTTTTTCTGAATTTGGAAAACCAGATTTTAAATATTATATTGTTGCTGCCTACATTATAATTTTTCAAGAATTTTACCACTTTTTTATGATTTTCTTTTATTCACCCATTGTTTCATCATAATTTAATTTTTAATACGTACTTACTTAAATTAACTATCATGAATCACGACTGACATCAGAAACTTTGAAAGAAGAAACATAACCCATGAAATAAAAGGCTTTTCAAAATAAGCATTTAGTAACGCCCTTGAATTGACAAAAATCTTTGTGAAAAGGGAATTTTTTTTTTTTTTTGCCCTGTCAAACAATCTACCAGGTTCAGCACGGATTCTTAGAATTGCTCCGATGAGATGATAATCGAAATAAATGCTCTGTAAACACGACTTTCCCAAAAGATTAAGGATTAATCATGTATTTGGAGGACGCTTGAACCATAATTATCATTGAAACCTTACATGGCATGCTTTGTCTGGAGATAAGTGGCGACAGAGGCAGAAAAAATGGATTATAGCATACGGGTATTCAGAAATATTTCGAGAGACGTGGTGACAGAGGTTAGAAAAAATTCCACCATAAACATAGTACCTTAAAGGTACCTTGAAGAGTATCTTAACAACAAGACCGTCTGTATTATTTTAATTGTGATGCGATGTTTTAATTTTAAAAAATGAAGATGTTCTTATGCACCGTTAAAAAACGGAGAAATCAGAATATAACCGCCTATTTATCGGCCTGTGATACTTTTTGGGCTCAGGATCACACAAAATAAGATGATAGTGATTCAATGGAACTGACTTTGTCTTCTTACGAATCGGAGCGTGGAGGAAAAAATGGAATTTCAAATGCAAACCAAAATTGTATTTTCAGGGGAAAACCACTTTATTTATATTTGATCTTCATAAAAATGAAATTGATTCACCACGTTGCTCTGACAAAGATGTTACTGTATTAAAAAATACATATTTGGGCGTGTGTGTGTGTATATATATATATATATAAATTTTACTTTCGTGGTTTATGTATGCATTATTTTGTTAGCACAAGAATAGGGATTTTCTTTTGCTTTTTTTGTGAGATAGACACTCCTTGAATTTTGTGCGATATCAAGCTTTTTGGCCTCATCGAGTTGATGATTCCTGCACAATTCAAGACTAACCGAGATCATCATAAAAACACCATCGCACTGTTCTGATAGTTAAACAAGAGAGAGAGAGAGAGAGAGAGAGAGAGAGAGAGAGAGAGAGAGAGAGAGAGAGAGAGAGAAAAGAGGCAGGGTCAATTAATCCTTAATTGACCGCCACACTGTAGGCACCACATCTGAATTAAAATATACAAAGTATCGTTCGATCAAATTATCATATGATAAGAAACGACATACTCTGAAAAGTGGTTGGTCGTTTGTCCGCTCTCCCGTGGTAGAGTTTGTCATGGGTCCGGGCCAGGCTGGTACACGAGGAAGTCGTTAGTGTGTTGATCGCCACGGGCAGAGCATTGCGAAAACCGTCGGGGCCGAGCTGTTGTCCATCACCAGCGTACCTGGCGAAAATCTCAGGGATGCCTGGACACTGAGAACATCAAAGATAGTTATGATGGACATTGCTTAGGTCGAGCGAAGCAAAAGGTATGTGGATATGACTTGATGGAATGTTCGTTAGGTTGTCTGAAATATCATAGATTTCGTTTACTAATACAGCTTGGGCTTTGCTTTTTTGTTTCATCAATCTGTCAAAAGTTCGCCTCTTTCATGTCTAGCACCTGAATAGAACACCTTGAGGCTTTCGATGAAACCTTATATACGTTGTGGTTGGTCTGAAAAAGATTGAGAATCGCGATCATATACAGATTTATCGGGAAAATTGCTCTTCTAACATTCCATGGTGACCTCCGGTACCAGTGCAACAGTGCCGTAACATTTATTTGTCCTATGATTCAATGTTAGGTTGATTGATTGATTGTTGATAACCTAGACCGACTTTGTTCATAGGGTTTTTGTCTATTCACTTTCTCTCACAGGTCATACTTAATCGAATGCTTAAACGAGTGAGAGCAGGCATTTATAAGTCAATTAGATCTAATCTGTATGAGACAATGAACAGGTAAAAAAAAATTAGTGTTAATTGCCTTACGTCTTTTAATGGGCACTTAATTTTTTTTAAATGACTCGTTATGCCGGAAGGGCTAACCTCTGGGAACAGTCTGAACAAGTTAGTTACGTTTTTTGTGCTTCCTCTTATGTAGAGCAAAATAATGCCGCACAAAAAAATAAAAAGAACTATAATTTCACGGAGAATTCAAATTATCTCACACACAATGTCATTGCTCATTATCCAACAAACATTGAACCATCAGTGTATTAGGTATCAATCACACAAAATGGCGATTTACAAAAACATTATGTAGGGCAAGAACTTCGATGTACTGGAAGATGATGATTTTAAAATTATTTTACAAGGCTTTTATGGATGAAAGAAAGCAACAAATCAAGAATGCTAAAATAAGTCAGTTTAGATATGAGATAAACTACAGAAAAATATTACCAAAAGTGAAAAATGCGGTTAATAGCTCTTTGAAACACCATAATAGGGTCCTGCTCTTAAAATATATAAGAAGGCAAAACGAGCCAAAGAGGGTTAACAGAAAAAACTTTTTTGAGGAGTGGGGTGGGGGGGAGGGGGAGAAAGGCTATAGGCCTCGAATATATCGTTATCAGAAAAGGCGAAGAACCTAAGCGTTTTTTTTTCATGGCAGATTCAGACATTGAAATAAGTGGCGAAACATATGATACCGTTTTAGGTCTAGCGCTTGAAGAAGAAAATGCGGCAAAATTAGTAATAACCTACATGTATGACATTTGCTTTATGTTCGTGAGTGTGTTAGTGTTTTGTTGTGTTTTTTTTTTTTTTTCAGTTCTTCCTTGCTATAGAAAAGCGCGAAAAATTATTAGTAAAAACATAAATCATAACTGGAAAGTAAAGAACAAGATTCCCACGAGATTTTTATTCCTACACCTTTTCTGGAGTTGATGGTACAATGCTTTCTGTAATTAAAAACCACAGATATTTTCCTACCTGATCCTTCAAGCTGCAAGATGCTTTATCCTCGCTCTCATTGTCGGGACAAGGGCCGAGAGCTCGGTCAAGGTATTTCTCCGAGCGCTGAGTGGCAGACGACAAGAACGTCTTAAACTGGGACACGGTCAAACCGCGCGCATCAGACTGATTTCCCGAGGTGTCGTTGGTTCCGGCAGAAACGCCACTGCCCTGTCTGGAGCGGCCGTCTGCAGAGTCGGCCTCACCTTGTGGTCGAGAGAAACGTTCGATGATGGCCTGAGCTGCCCGTAGTCCGTCTAAACGCCGGGCAATCTCGGGACTATCCCCACCAGATCTTGCTACGGCCGTCTGTGCCGTGCATGTCCCGGTATATAATAGCACAAACTGGATTACCAGGAAAAGCGACAGATGAGAAGTAGTGCCTAATTTTATGCATAGTAAGGACAGCGGTGAAGATGTTCCGAAAGAGGTTTGTTTTTGTCGCTTTTGCCCCAATTGCTTCGTGGTATGACTCGTTGCTGTAAGCTGATCTGTGAAGCTAGTTCTTGGCGCCATTGCTAATTTCGAGAATATTATTTCCTCTGGTTAAGTCAATGTTGATTGACAGATGAGTTCGCAGCTAGCTCTGCAATGATTTAGAACTCAAAACAGGAATGTTTAAGCACTGCTGACCAATACCTGGAAAAAAACAACAAACGGAGATTGAATAAATATTCGTACCAAAGCCACATTTCAAATAATATTTTAAAAATATATTTGCTCATTCTCTCTTTCTCTCTCTATCTCTATCTCTCTCTCTCTCTCTCTCTATCTATCTATCTATCTATCCA
Source organism: Plakobranchus ocellatus (assembly GCA_019648995.1). Lineage (NCBI taxonomy): Eukaryota > Metazoa > Mollusca > Gastropoda > Plakobranchidae > Plakobranchus > Plakobranchus ocellatus. The sequence continues at coordinate 647,362 of BLXT01007705.1, forward strand.
TCTATCAATCTATCTATCTATCCATCCATCTAGCTATCTGTCCATCTATCTGACTATCTTTATGTCCATCTGACTGTCTGTCCACATTACAATGTCTTGTTAATAGCCTACTTGCTTTATTCCTTTTTTTCCTAAGATCCTTGTTTGTTGTAAATTCCAAGAATAAACCAAATCGACCGAATCCATACTCATTTGATGTCAAGTTGTAGATCTGATGTAATGAAATCCGGATATATTCCCTTGTTAAGTGATGCACAGTATCTGTAGTGATAAGTCTATGATTCATTTACACCGTGTTTCCACTTTTGAAGCCCAAATTATTCAGGCTTCAAGAAGACTTCGTTATAGTATATCTAGAGCTAGACGTGAAGTGATCGAAGCTAGCGACCACCTCATTATAGGCTTATTTTCCATATGGGTGCTGTCACCGGAGTCTATAGAGTTACAGCAATGTCTTTTGTCTTTTTTTTTATTATTGTAATTAAATCTTACACAACAAGAAAAAGAAGAGAAGACTGAGCTCACGGTACTGACAGAGTACCAAACTAGTCAATAATGTTCCTCTTCATTTCATATCATAACACAGTATTGCGGTGTACAATCGTGAGAGCCACATAGGTCATTCCTTTCTCATGCTTTAGGTTCAAACTTTCTCAGGGCAAAGGAAGACGCCTACTAGTGCACAATTTCATGTCAAAACAAATCTTAACATGCCTGAATCACAGCAAAGCTTGACAATGTGTTTTGTGGCATGTTACATACCTGTCAATCGAATTCCTGTCGCGAAAAAAGACATTTGTTTTACAAGCGATCCGCAACATCATGTGTCAGCAAAACACAATATTGTCGTATATTAAAGACAATAGAGGATGTTCAAACATAAGTTTGTACACTGTTTGGTTTTTTTTCCCCACGGCCGGCTCGCTGTTCTTGCAAACGTCAGAACTTTCTGTCCCCTCGAGTCGCGGGGTAAACGAAATAAGACGAAGGAAAATCCCTGCCATTCAAGTGCGTGTCGCGCTAACCCAAGCGCCACCAGTGCCCTTGATAGAAATCCCAGCCATGATAGTCAATGCACGCATCCTGCGCGTGTTCAGCGCTAGTTTACATCAATGTGTCACTGCTGCAAGAATTCATATCTTGTTCCCCATTGCCAACAGTCTGAGAGATGTTATTGCAGTCACACTCGACCCTACCGGACTTTAGGTAGGCTTAGGGCTTCTGATGAGACTCACCATTAACCCTTAGTCAAGGTAGACCAAAGAGGGAATCAAACACTTTTTTCAGAAATAAATGTTTACTATTGTACCATCAAATATAATTTTTTGTGGTTATTATTATTATATTTTTTTTTCTTTTTGTATAATTATTAGCACAAAGCACTTTCAGTTCTCACACATTTGAAGACGGCTGGTATAAACTTCTCATAGGTGTAAGAAAAAGTAGTATTACTTTTTTTTTTTATAAAAAACCAAGATTTCAGTATTTTCTATACCTTATGAATACTTATATAATTATGATTGTACTTCAGCTGTCATTTTCTAAAAATCAATGGCACTTAACCGCAGCTGCTTTGTGTTGGGTTGTGATTGTTACTTTTATTATTATTATTATTATTATTATTATTATTATTATTATTATTATTATTATTATTATTATTATTATTATTATTAATAGTACCATCATTCCTCAGCAACTCAGCTCCCTCTTTTATGCCATAGATTAGGGCAATTGGTGAGATAACATCCTTATCACGAAATTATACGACCCAGGATTTTCAGAATAAAGCTCTCCTACTGCGCAAATGAGGAAAGCAAAAATAACCACGTACATTAACGTTAATCTATGGTCATTGAAAGGTCATACAGTATTATCCATTACGAACTCATAGTTTTGTTTGGACAAACCTAATACCGTTAGTTGTGAACCTGGTAATGTTTGGTGTCTCAAATATAAGTAAAAAATGAAGCCCCCAATAAACATTTTCAAGCAAAAATCTATCAGCCAACGTCACCGAAGTTACTCTCTGAATTTTGTAACAACCTGAACAGGAAAAACTGCTGACCATCGTGTAAACTCGTTCTGTTATTTGCGAGCAGCCAACTGTAACAATACGAACATTGAGGCGTGTAATGCCAGTATAAGGTTTTGAAGTTTTCTTATCTTTTCATGATATTTCATTTCTGTTAAATTTATCCCCACCACCCCTGTCTATTTTTTAAAACCACCGGGACATCTAGAGCGAGACGACAAATAAACGATTCCGCGAGTAACAATTCCAACATAAATTTTAACGTTACGAGAAAAAGCTACCACCAGCAGGTAAAAGTTTTGACCTTGTTTTGAGTAGACCCACTCATATGAAGCAGAAAAATCAAACGCTTAAAATATGAGAACACTCCCACGCACTTTTCCACTTTTTTTTTTTTTTTTTTTTTCGCACAGAGG
>BLXT01007705.1:678455-694682 GCA_019648995.1 Plakobranchus ocellatus
TTATTATTATTATTATTATTATTATTATACAAAACAGGCCTTGAGCAGGTTAGTTATGTGTAAAAGTAAATAACTTGATTGGCTGAGAGGTAGTTATATTCTATATGTTTGTATGAAAAGCTGGATCGTCAAGACAGTCTTTGAAAGCAATATCAGACTTCTCTTTACTTACTTAATTATCTCATTTATTCATCCATTCATTTTGTTAGTTTTAGCTTTACGGCGACCCCAGAAATCCGATTATTTTGTCACCCCAGCAACCAATATTCATTATTAATTTTATCTACTATGTAAGTATGTTTCGTTTCGTTAAAGTTCATACTCTTTTTTTTCTTTTTCAGTGACAGATCCAGAGGGAGCCTGCAAACTACCACAACTGTCTCTGACGTAGTGCACAACTGAAGAGAAGGGTTGTTGTCGCCGAACTCATTGAAACTGCTGGTTCAAAACAAACCGTAATGTGCGTAGTAAAAATTCCAGTAAATTAATACACTTAAGGTGCCTTGTTTATTGCATTTTTAATGCTTAGAGGGAAAAACATATGGTTAAGGCGCATGATGTTTATCATTTATTCGTATCCAAATGCTTTTTATCCAGTCGGGTTGGAAAAAAGGGGCTATTGCTCTCTTGTTTACTTGTAAGCCAGTTGTGAATCTAAAATTTAGTTTTGGATCCAAACACTAGATTCTAGATCTAAACCAAGATTAGATGCAATATAGAATCTAGAATTTAACAGCTTAAGTGATATTTGCAGAAACAGATTTCAGTAATCCCGTTTCATAGTAAATCTAGACATCCTAATCCATGCTTCTAAAAAATATTACAATTTAGATAGGCTAGATGCTGATCTAGATCTAGATCTAGATTAGATTCAAGCCTACGTCCCTATGATCAAGAATCAAATGAAGATTAGACTTAGGCCCCAGATAAGCAAGATAGCATCCTCTTTTAAGGATCTAAATCTGCTGTCGTTTTCTTAATGTGTGGTAACGTAGCAGGGGCTTCTTTGATTGGCCACTTCCTACTTTGTCTTGTGAGGCCTACATGATCTTGTATCTTAAAAATCTTGATCTAGAGGATCTAGGATGGAATAAGGCAATTTCACTCAAGGTGGAAAACCCTTAGACTTTTTGGAATATTTACTTGATCACCGCCTTGGATTGTGACGCAATTGCATTTACTCAGAGATTGGGCTTGAATGTGAACAAAGGCCATAAGATCGAACTGTCTTCTCAGTGTATTTGCGTTTTGAAATTTAATCTTTAGACCCAAAATATCTTAGGATAATGCGGGGACAAGCCCACTGACTTCTATTAACCAAATGAGGAGTCGTGGGTGTAAAAATGTATAATTTTGTGTGAAAGTGGCTCTGTTTACGAAATAATTAGGCCTACTGCCGCTTCATTTCATCAGTAGCTTAAGAAGGTTGATTAAAAGTAGGTGGGCCTGTTCCAGGATTATCCCATAAGTCTTGCCATAACAAACAAATAATTTTAAAAACATAAACTTATTTATTTCTGAAGGTTTGTTCATCAATGTGTCCATCATCAGTGGTGATATTCATAAGGCACATTGTCAGACTCAAGCTGATCATCAGCGATGTTCGCCATTGCATACAATGTACAGGTTTAGGGCAAGACTGAAATAGTCAGGAAACATTAAGGTCGTCTTCATTCGCCATTTAAATTTATACCCTGACAATCTAATAAATAATTATTTGTGTCTAAAAAAAAAGTGAATGATTTTTCTAACCAACTCACGGCGTAGTTATAGCGATCTTTTAGACGGCAGGCCAGTGATGGCCTGGCCGGCTTGACCTAGGTCAAACTGCGGTCACTTACCGGGTCAGCGGTGTTTGTTTCTTCTGCTTGCAGAACTTATACATTGGTGAAATTATATTATCGTTTAACTTTATTAAGGAGCGAAAAAGTAAAGACATCAGCGCTTTTTGTATGCGATCTTGTAAAAAATATTGAAGAGTATTTGAATTACGAAAAAAAATGGTAATCCTAACATGTATAGATCGGATATAATGAGATCCAAAGTTTCAAGACTATTTAAAAGAAAAATAATAATACATGCGATGTTTTGATTGGATTTAAAAAAATTGTATTAACCTATTAGTACCAAACTCATGCAATGTGCAGTAGGGACATATATTACTGAACACTCACCAAGTTTCATTCCGTTACCACAAAGAGTTCTCTCGTAATATGAATATATATCCAGTGTTGATGTTATAATCCATTTTCTCCCAACACTCACATACTCCAGGTTATAGATGTAACAGTACAGCTTTAACATTTTTAAATGATTTTTTTTTATTTAAATACATGCACTGAAAGAACGACATGTGCATTAGTATAGGCTCAGAAAACACTTTGGCAACTCAATGGTACTTTAATAAATACAAATAAATAATTAATTTAGGATCACAGGAATGGTTTTATCACAGAATCATTTGCCCCATAGGGATTTCCTTTTGCAATTATGTAGAGTAGGTGCTACTTGTAGTCAATGTGACGCTAATACAAGTTCTAGTTTTTTCAGGTCATTGATAATTCCGTGAGCTCTCTTCTCTACTAATGTTATCATTTGGTGACTGTTCTCTGTGCCCCGTTTTCCTAGTAACCCCAACCCAAAACTGTGCTCCTTTATGTGTGTTATGCAATGTTTTTCTAATAGATGTTGTTTTGGCATAATTTTTTTAGGAAAAATTCGTCTATATGTTGCCATGTATGTGTCTATTGCTTCTTGTATAGTTGGGAGAGAGCTGGCTGTGATAGGTTTTGTATGTGATAGAAAATTGTGAACTTTACTAAATGTGTCGTTAAGGTTGTTAAAAACAAACTGCAAAGTGAATGCTTCATCAACTATTAAAGGGTTGAGTGTACATGTTTGTGTCTGTGTATCAATTATCTGTGTGAGTCCCTGTAAACAGACGATTGAAGATACTTGTGGCAGTTAGTTTCCTACAAATGATCTGCTGTGGTATGCATGTGGTGTTATTCTGTGTTTCTTTAGAACTGTATCTAGTGATGATGCTATTGGTCCTACCCTGGGTTTGAGATCTTTATGTACAAGAAAAGAGATGAGCTGTTCAATTTTGTGAATATGTTGCGTGTACCTATCTATGTCCTCCTGTGTTTCGCTAAATGCTAGGCAACCTTCCTCAAATATAAGTTTTTCCTCCAACTCTTGAGCTTCACGCCACTGTGAATCATATCTTTTCAATAAAATCCCTAACGGTAAAAGAAATTCATTTGGTTGACAAGCTATTTTTTTTTTATCCAAATCGTGAGCAGCATCATCGAGCAATTTATGGTGCTTTAAAACTATCCCTAACAAAATATGAAGATAAGGTGGACTAACTCTATCTAATGCAATGCCAGCCATTGGTGCATGCAGAGAGTTATAAAACTTTGCCACATCTTTTCTCTCTCCCTCACCCAGTTGCATAAAGGATTTATTGTCGGCGAGTAAGCTTTCCAGAGACCTCAGTTGACACTGATCACTGGGTTGGTGCATAGCTCGTCTTGGCATCAGGCACCACAGGCAAGGATAAGTGCCTTGTGGGCCTGAGAGGCCATACATTTTGCACAAGAAGTCGTAATCACCATTCAGGAAATCTTTTAACATTTTACCTTTCCATGAATGGGACTGAAGTGCAAGCAACTCATCTCCTAGCCCACCCTGTAAAAACCTATGTTCTTGTTCTCTAATTTCACTGCGGCTATAGCAATTACTACTGTTTTCTGTCGTGCGTTTGGCTTATTAATGTTTGCTATTTGAAGTGTGAATTTTAAAGAATTTTTACCATGATCACCCCCTATTTTTACCCATATTTCATGTGAAGGTATTGTATCATTGTGACATGTTAACATGTTTTGTTGTTGGTAAGAATCTAATAAATAATCTACAAATTTTGTCAATACCACAACTCTGCCGTAAGGTGCTATGTATTCTCTATCATCGTCTTTAAGAAATTGCCTACCCTCTACTTTTACAAAATCAGACACTATGTCTTTAGCTAAGTCTCTAACAGATTTTTCATTGTCTAATTGTATCCCAACTTTCATAAGTAGTTTTCCATGTTTCCTGCCCTGTCTCCAACTCATACCTACTGCTTCCTTAATGGCTAAAGTGTGGTGTCGTGAAATTTTTATTTTTTGTTTGATACCTGCCTTTTGTGTGATAATTTGTCTACGTGTTGAGGGTAGTGTCTTTAATTCAGTTGCTAGTTGTGTGTCTGCAGATGTTTCTGAGGTCCCTGCTACATATGATCGAATGTTGTGTAAAATTCTAGCTCTTTTTCTTTTCTTTGGTGTTCTAACTAATAAAGTTTGTTTCCTAGTAGCTACAACTCTCTGCAGTATCAATGGTTGGCCTCCTGTCTTACCCTTTACTCTATTTTTATCAGGACATCAAATGACGACCACTTGTCTTTATTGTTTTCAAAAAGGTCTAAAGCGTTTTGTAAAGAAATGAAGCTTTGTCGCTCCTTCACTCGTTGAATGGTTGCAAAACATTTCACACATAAATGTTTTGAATGTTTGTCTTCAATATCAGTTTTTAAATCCAGACCATAAATAAATAATATATCAGCACTATGCGAAGCACACAGATGAGTTCTTTGATTATTTTTCTTTTGTTTAGTGCTAACGCAAAGTCCTCGGCATATCCGACAAAGTTTATTTAAATAATCAACATGTGTCTCTCTTGTGTCTCCATGTTTGTAAATTGTAAAACGTAACTTTTGAGAAGAGAAACATAAAAACAGCAAATTACAAAAACTGTATCAGTGGTAACGGAAAAATTCTTTTACTACTCAAATGTGAATGATTTTAACTGATAAATGTCACTGAAAAAAATAGAATATCACAATACAATTTACGGTAATTTGCAAATTAAAATTTTAATTAACGAGGCTCTGACAAACACACATTAGAAAAATAAACACAATTTTCACGAATCTACTGTACTCACAATAATCAAGATAAAAAGATGAAAGTATCATAAGCGGAAAAATATAAATCAGAAGAAGGGAATAGTGCAACAATAATAATCCAAGCAGTGGTAGGTTTCAAGCAATAATGACTTTATAGGGGGGTGTTAAGAGCGTTTTAATGCTACCCGAATCGGCAGTGCGGGAAAGGCATGTTAGGAGCGCCGTGACCCAGGTCAAGCGCCGGTCAGCTGTCAGGATGAGAAAGATCTATGACAGCATGATGCTCGCCGGTACCCAAACTAAAGAAGAAGATATTTAGAGGAAAGTTTACGCCGTGAGCTTATTTTATTGTTGGTATTTTGATTAAACATGCTCAATTTTACCTTTTTTTTTTTTTTTACATTTTGTTGTCCAATTGAGAGTAAAATATTTGCGATTAAGCGGCATTCATTTATGCAAATGACTATCTAGGAGCCTGGAATATACATTGTATGGTGTTGTCAGTAACAACACTTTTTTGCTGCCGATACGTTTTTGTCATTGTGAATTTTGAAACAGTCACTTTTTTCTCACTTGCCATTTTTCTCCAACATGATATAAAAGTAAATTGAAATCTGTATGGAAAGGAGCTTGTGATAAATTTTAGTCTGATGTAAATTTCGTCTGATGATTCTGTGTGAAAAGAATGGTTGCCTTGCTTCTTTCTGAGGTCACCAAGCGAGTTTTGGGTGCTTACTTTCAGTTCTTGTGTCTTTTTAAATTTGAAATCCATATTCCCATGTGTAAACTCTGAAAAAAAAAACAACCTTTTTGCAGTTTTGATATGTTAGGTATGGCTCTATCTATAATGAAATTCTAAGACTCTGAACTCTGTATGGTTTATAAGTCTAGATCTAACGGAAATTTGGCTTTGTTTGCATGTGTGCACCATTCTGGCTAATCCATGTAACAAACTAGGTTAGGGTAATTGAAAAAAGACGGGAATTTCCTTCTGGGTGTGATTTATGAAAGCTTTTTGGAATACATATCAAGACTGCAAATCATGAACTCTCTCTTTTTCTTTATTAAAAAAAAAGGCGTTCTGGAAAATAATTTAAGTTGGACTCTATTTATCCGAGCGCTTTGGAAAATAAGGTCAGCCTTTAGTTTAAAAGTTTCCAAATCCTTGGACTTGGAGGACCACAATAATTTTATTTTTGGAGGCAGCAGACCTTTTTTAAATTGAAGCAAAAAAGTGTGACCTCTTTCCCCACTTTAAATCATAATCAGGAAAGGGCAAAGATTTCTGATTGTGCACAGAAAATATCTTTTGAGGACTAAATAATTATCTATAGATCTTTCTAAAGATAAAGGGATAAAAAGTTTATGTTCCTTATAGGCTTAACTTTCTTGATCTAGATCTAGATATACACTAAGCCTGTCTCTAATTACCTTCACACTTGCTGGGCAGTTTCAAACTCAGATCACCAGATTGATGTGAGACCGCTTAGTGCACTAAGCCATGATGCCAGCTGCGTATAGTTAATACAATGTAAAGTTTGTTATGTTTTGGCTAGAATAATTTTCGAATTTTCATTTTAACTTTTTAAAATAATTTAATAAGATACTAGATACATTATGTACTTTGGTCTTTCAATGAGTTTTGTTGAAGTGAAGTGGAACTGTTGGTAAATCAGATAGAAGTTTGATTGAGATCTAGGCCATAATCTTTTACAAGACTGGAAACCCAGCTGTATCATGCAAATAAAAAAAAAAAAATCACAGCCTTCCCCTAAAATGAATTTATTTACTATTTTTTCCAGTATTATTTTAATGTTAAATTTATACGAAATAAAGGCTCGAAACCGAAGCCTGTATTTTTTTTTTTCTTTATGAGGCAGTGTGCAGATGTCTCCTGCTAAGGTGTTCGCATTTGAAATCTATGCAGGTTCGTTATACAAGTATAATAGTTGATTTAATTTTTTATAAATTTTTTTTTTTTCGTTAACATACATTAGCAGAAAAGAACCATCATTCGGGGTGCTCTAGCATGAGTCGACAGGCTGCATCAGGGCAGAAGGGAAGGACGTTACAGGTTTTGCCGAATACAGCTCTACCTATGCAAACTTCAGATCTCCCATCCTGTAAGTGCACTACAGCATCAAAATGTTTGTAAATTTTCTAAGTAATTAAAGTTAGAATGAATCTTACTCTTGGTGTGTAGAGGAAAAGTCACGTATTCTCCGAAATAAGGTCGGATTCATATTCTTATCTACCCTGTTAACTAAATTTCTTGAAATTTCTTGTTTACTGATACCAATGAATACTGGCTGCAAACTGCCTTTTTTAGGTGTTGGCAAGATTGCCTGCAATAGCTTGCCAATGGTATACATTTGAAGTTTGGAATAACCAGTTTACATTGCCAGAATCCTACAATTTCTGTAAACTTGCTGTTTTTAAATTGAAGGCATATAATAGAGGTATGATTTTTTTTCAAAACAAGGACTTCAATTTACTTTCATAAATTGTTGATCAATCAGTCAATGAATTTAAAGGAGATCAAGATGGAGGCAAATTAGCCTGTTAAGTGATATTCAGTATGAAAAAGTTGATGAAAACAATGTGTGGATTTTGTTAGGGGAATGAGTAGATGACTCTGGCTAGCCTTGAGGCTAAGGCTAAAGTTGAGTCTTCAGCATCCCATAATCATGATTTTAATAACATACACTGTGTCATATTTGTCACACAGATCTCCTTGTTTGTAATCATATTTTACCTTGTTTAAATCAAAGGTATGTCAAACTTTTTGTTCAAATTAGAGTTTTGCACCGTTATTACTTGTCATCTATAATTGTTAGGCCAATCTAATTAATAACAGAAAGGTTCTCCTTGTGTCAGTTGATTAGGATTATTCTGTGGAAGTATTTTATGTATTTGTTCAGTAGATCAAGACTATTTGATTTATAAATAATGTAATGTAAGATGTTCGCAGCAAAACTAGCTGTATATCTATTCGTGGAACTATTTTTAAAGGCAATTATTCTTGATAGTTTAGACCCCAAAGTAGTCAGAAGTTTTGGGCATGAGTATATGCATACTATGTTCTTTATCACCTCTTAAACTGACAGACTATCATATATACACTATAAATGTGATAATTGTTTAAAAAAATAAGAGAATTTTCTTTTTATTTGAGGTAGGGCCTATGTATGTCCATAAAGTGAGTTTTGTAGTTGTTTCTTTATAATGGTTGTTGTGCACTGAAATTTTTTCTTGCATAAGCAGAAATATCAGGTCCCCTTATCATATTGGGTTTGTCTCTCCCATTTTATTCTGTACTTAATAGTGATATTATGTTCCAATAATTAGTTTTATCTTCATGTGCAGTAGGGATAGGCTTTATCGACATGTTTTTTCTTGTTTATATATATATATGCAACTTTGTAGTGTGCTAATGCCACAGTTTAATTGTGTATTATTTCTGTGATTAAATTCAAGTTATGATGGTATTTTTGCCAGTTAAAAATATTTAGTGGTATTCATATTGATTTAATATGTAGTAAATGAAACAAGTACTTTTATAATGATATTATTCTCTTGCAATTTTATTGCATCTTCAGGGCCTGGCCAGACAGCAAATCCTAACGGCAACTCAGACCTAGCTAGCTTCTTTGAGTGTCCAGTATGCTTCGACTACGCCCTTCCTCCCATTATGCAGTGCCAAAGCGGCCACATTGTATGCCAGTCATGTCGACAGAAACTAAATATGTGCCCAACATGCCGGGGCCCATTAGGTTAGGCTTAAATAATGAAATGAGAATGTGTCAGGCTAAGCTGTCAAAGTATGCTTATCTCTGACAAACTCATTTTTATTTTCCTTTTTTTTTTTTTTTTAAAACTAATTTCACAATTAAGAAAAAAATTGGAATTGAACATAATGATTGTTTTTATCATTTTTAAATAGATTAATTAGCATTTGCTCATAATTCATTCCCAACTTGTCAAACTGTGATATTGTAGATTATTAGCCTGCTTCTCTTATGTGATGATTATCATTATATTATTTTGCTTTTTTTTTTCATTCCAGGAAACATCCGCAACCTTGCTATGGAAAAGGTTGCTGCATCCGTCCCATTCCCTTGTCGTTACTCCAATAATGGTTGCCCTCTGACCCTATTACATACAGAAAAAAGTGAACATGAAGACATATGTGAGCACAGGTAATTACAAGCGTGGACATTAAATGTGTTTTCCTCACAAATGCTAACTTTCATGCATTTAGAACCTATGGAAGAAATAACATATGCATTGATTGTTTCATTTCTTCAAAATCCATTGTACCAATTAGCAAAATCATCTTTTTGTTGTTTCTTGTTGTTTATGTCAGGCCCTACACATGTCCGTGTCCAGGGGCATCATGCAAATGGCAGGGATCCCTGGAACAGGTTATGCCTCACCTTATGCAGTCACACAAAAGTATCACCACATTGCAAGGTATGGCTAAGTAACAGGCGCTGTCAGAAAATTGTTTTAGTTAAGTGGTTCAAGCAGATTATTGCCCTCATGAATAAGAAAAAGGCTTCTTATTATTAGGCAGTCTGAACCCAAATTTAAAACTTTCAACAAGCTTATTTATTTTGATACAGAAATGTAGATCTTTTTCCTATGAATATTTTAGTGCAAAAATGATGAAATTTGAATAATATTTGACAAAGTTATGAATTTAAGTTTTTGAAATTTAGCGTTTTTTCACAATACATAAAACTATGATTATTGGCCATTTTCAGCAGCTTGCTGAGGCGTGAATAATTGCAGTATTTGTGTTATTTTCCATTTCTAATATCTTGTGTATATTGACAATATGCCAAATTTTTTTCACAGCTCTAGCTTAAGTAATTTTGGATTTATGAGCTTTTATAAATGACTGAAAGCTTAATTTTGCTTTTATAGCGCGAATGGGAATAGGTCAACTTTAAAATTTTACAAAATCTACAATTTTTTACCAATTTTGGAGTTTTTGGTATCAAAATGCTCACAAAAAACAGACTGCACAACAGACATATAATATATTTTACTCTCCTTTTTAAGCATATAAACTGCTGAACCATAAACTATGTACAAATATCGTTTATTGCCAAAATGACGACTTTTATTAACCATTGTAAAAAATATTCAAAAAGAAATTTTTCATGTAAATAAACTTTTGCAATGGACATTTTTTTATATAAAAACAAGTTGAAATCCATTTTAACAAGATTGGACCATTGATGTCGATAACAATTGTGAGCAGGTCAAGACGCTGTCCTTTACAAGCTGCCAACCTAGAAAAAATTAAAGCTGTAATCTCAAGTGTCAAAACCTGTAATCTGGGACTCAAAACTGTAATCCATATATTTAAACACATAATTTGTGCTTCTTTCAATATGCACACGCATCAAATGATAGACTACAATTTTGAAGCAAGCTGCACAATATAGAAAAAAAAACCCATAAAGTAAGAATGTAAGAAAGACTCCTCTGCCTAAGTATCGCTTGAAATTTGTTTGTGGATGCAAAATGAAACAAGAATCAAAACCACAATTTTAATACTACTCTAAATTTCTCTTAGAGAACACATATAATGAATGTAGCTAAATATATTTTAGGAAAGAGACGATTAAAATTAAAAACAATAATGGAAAAAAATTCCTGAGATCATTGTTTGTTGGTATTGAAGCACTTGCCAACTTAGTTCACTAGATCTAACTAGATTCTAGAGTGTTGGAGCGAAGAAGATGAACTGATGATGGTCAAATAAAATTTCCCTACTTCATAAAATCAAATTATGTTATATCCAATTTATGTTTGTTTGAGGCAATTTTTAATTTATTAAATGACTGTTTTCTTTGAATTTTCAAAAATTTAAAATAATGTGTGAGAAATGGAAATTTATTCAAACTACCTTGCGTGACCTATGAAAAAATCCTCAGGTGGCTGCGAGACTAAGTCCTCACCATAATAATGAGATATCTAGGCTTTAGATTTAACGTTTTGGCAGGCCCCTTAATTTTTGTTTCTTTCAGTCTGATTAGTGTTACTTGTCTGAATGTCTTATTGATAATACATTTCTGCTAGAGCAACTAATTGAGTATTACAATTAACTCTAGATCTATAGATCTATTGCAAGTATGGGTGTTGATCTAGGTCTGGCTCTAGTGTAGACTTCATAAATCAATAAACGTATGTGGCCAAAGTAGATCTAATTCCAGATTATAGCCTAAAAAATTATGGACATATAGATCTATATTCACATTGTCAGACGTGTCAATCTCAACAATTCCATAAAACTTAAAGACATGGTTGCCTACTTAGGATGGTGAGAAATATATCACAAGTTCAAGCCCATCGTCTCAGTAAAAACACAATAAACATATTCCTGCTTTAAAAATCATTTGGCTTATTTGAAGTGCATAACTTTTTTTATTATCGCAAGTGCCAAATTAGTACAACTAACACCATGATAGATAAGTGGATTACTGGTTATGATAAATTTCAAGTGCCAAGCGAGGGAGAGAGCCAGGAGAAAAGAAAGTAAACATTGAATACAATGATTGAAAGTGGGCGATGCTTCAAAACTATAATATCGAAAATCGAACAAAAATAAATATAATTTTTAAGTTATATTACTTGTATCGATATATAGTTGTATCGGCCGAAAGTATGTTAAAAAATACAAACCACTTTCACTTCCGGTAAAAAAACGAAACTACAAAGAAGCATAAGTGAAGGTCCAGTGCAAACAAAAGTGAGTAAGTCTAAATTCATCTTATGCCAAGTAAGAAAAAATCGTAATTTTGACCTCAAAAACGTAATGCGTAATTTTGGCTTGAAAAACGTAATTAATTACGTTTTCTTGTAATGGTTGGCAGCTCTGCCTTTATCCACTTGCCAAAAATATGCCCTAAAGTAGCAATGACCATTCACCATCTAAAAAAAAAAGTTAATAAGCATTCTATATTAATTCATTGTGACTGTTGCAATCTTTAGTACAATAATAATTTAATTTAAAAAAAAAAAAAAATTAAAAGAAATAAATGATACGGGATATAAAAAAAAAATAAAAACTAATAATACTTGATATAAAAAAATACAAAATTATAATAAAATTAATGATGTATTGCTATACCTGGTATACTTTATGTAAAGACTCTAAGAAATGGGAGAAGGTTCAACTTCCTGCATTTATCTGGGCCTAAAATAATTTTAATAAAATTTTAAACAGAGATCTTGATATTTTAAATAATACAAAGGTGATTGAGTAAAATGAAACTTACAGATCTACAGACTGCAAAATATTTGTCCAAGTTTACTATTTCTGCAAGTGCAAATGTTTTTTGTACTGGTATAGATATAGGCCTAGTGGCGATTCCATTGAGGCTTTGGTACGATAAACAACAGCATACAAATGTACCCAATCATTAAATAAACACTATTAATAATTGTATTTTTGGGTAATCTAAACTAATACATATCAAATAACCATGAAGTTTAAGAAGGTCAACGCCCTCTCCCCCCCCATTTCCTTGGGTCCTACTTACCTGCCAGCTAGATCGATCATTCCTGTTGAACGCCCAGAGATCTAATTAAAGCCGATTAAAAAGCAACAGCAAAGAAAAAAAAATTTTTAAGCAAACAATAAATGCGTAGCTAAAGCAACCTTTCATTGTGAGGCTAACTTTGGATCAAATCGTTCCACCGACCGGTATCCACACAAGATTCTAGATCTAATCTCAGTATGAACTCTTGAATTAGAAACATCGGAATTGTGCATAAGGAAAACATTTCCTACCCTTTTAAACACATATTTTAAAATCAAATTTCATTAAAACCTACCTATGATGGCTTGCATTCAGTCTAATTCATCTCTACTTGATGTAGTCTGAGCGACAGCTGTGCTCACCGGTGCTCACTAGTTAGCTGTTTGAGTGGAGAGCAAACGGCAATGCTCAATGTGCCCACATACTGCCCTTCTTTAGGGCCTTGTTGAATGGACGCCACTCAACAGATATTTTCAAAATATTGTACTTTAATAAATAAAATATAAAACTTTCAATTGAGCATATTTTCGCTTTCTTTGTGAGATTAATATTTTTTTTAGAAATAGAATTTTTAAACCGGTTTTTTCCCCATTTTCCGATAACAAAGGAGGGACTACTTTAAATCTAATTAAAGGGCATTCAATTCTGTGTATGAATACACTCATGGCGAGAAAATGTTTCAGAAGGAGCATATTCACCAGCACATTGATAAGGATGCCCTGTGTTTTAACACACCAGGCCAACAGTTTTTTTATGCGTCGGGCACCTTTTTCCCGTTTTTGTAACACAACAACTAGCTCACACATAAATAAAAGGACAAATGCAATGGACTGAGTAAAAAACAAACTTTTATTTGATATAAGTTTTATTATGATCAATGGTTTCTAGTAATGCCAAAATTTTGGGTGAACGTAAATGATTTCTTTATTTTGTGTGCTTGGCGCCCGGCACCAGGCGGGGTTCAGACTGCCTATTTTTATCTTATTTTGAAACTAAATTTAGACTAGCCATAATTGCTGTTGGGTTGTGCATGTAGTGAGATATGAAGTTAAGTGTATATTTTTGTCATTTTTTAGCAAAGTTTAGATAATCAACACTATCAGAAGTATTAATGAATTGACTTTTATGATGGAGATTTAGATATGTAAGCTAGTACGGAGTGAATGGTAGAGGCAGTGTTTAGAATGGCCAGGGCTTAAAAACTGTCAACAGGATTTCCTTTTGAAAGACTAGCAAAGAATCATATTCGAATGATACACAGAGGTTTTATAGAATTAACTTTCCAACTTTTTGTGTATGCTATTGATGTTAAAAGACACAACAATGTACAGTATCAAGTGCATGAAATCTTGAATCCTAGCGCTTACATGCCTTCCAACACTCTTAGTTTTTTTTTTCCTTCTGAGTTCATATAGGTACTTATATGCTGTCTCTCTCTATTCAAACCAGTAGATTATTTTGAAAAGTTTACAACCTTAAGATGTAAAAAAAAGTGGTACCACAAAAAAAAATTTAATTGTCCTGATAGATTATTCACTTGCCCAAGAAAGGTGAAGCAAAGTATGCATAGCAACAATAATGTGTGAAGCATTTTAACAGCTGAAGGCAAATTCTCGTAATTTGGATTTTCAAAGTATACAGTATAACAATTTTCGTTTTTTTTTACAGGTTTGTTTTTTATCTGGTGTTTTATTCCTTGCTCTGTAATCTCTAACGCAAATTACTGTCCAAATATATTTTTTTAAGTGCAAAGTCCATATCTTCTATCGTTGAAAAATTGTGCTTTACTTTTTGAAGGATAACTCGGCCACATGTCATTTTTCATGGACAAATAACCTAGCTATGATCTAAGCACCAACAGGGTCTGATTTCACCATATCACAGCTTGAGCCTTAAGGCATAGACATGGTTTGCAAGAAAAAACATAAGGTCGAAAAATAGAGCAACGGCTCTGTGTTATATTAAAATTAGCATCTTTGCTGTAGATGGAATGTAAATCACAATATTTCAGATGTTGCTTTTGCTCTAAGCAGTCAGATTACATCAAATGTGGGATTTTTGTTATCTTTTGATGATATACCATACAGTTAGTGCATCAACTTTCTGCCACTTTTTTTTTTTTTGTTTAAATCACTACAGGTGAAGACATAGTCTTTTTAGCAACAGATATCAACCTCCCTGGAGCAGTAGACTGGGTTATGATGCAGTCCTGTTTTGGACACAATTTCATGCTTGTGTTAGAAAAGCAAGAGAAGATAGATGGCCTTCAAATGTTCTATGCTATTGTCCAACTTATAGGCACCCGGAAACAGGCAGAAAATTTTATTTACAGGTGAATGTTGCTTTTCTTTCTTGTTGGCTTATTTGCTGGTGTAGCTTAAATTTGAAAGATAATGGAACCAAACTTGTTTTTATAGGCCAATTCTCAACTGATATATATGTACATGTGCAAGTCCCTCAAAATATTCAATCCTCAAGTCTTTTAGAATCTAAATGAAAATTGTGGATAGATGTGAAGATGTTATATAACTATCTAATCACAAATAAATTCAGGGCTCCCATTTAAATTCAATTAGATACAAATAGTCTTTCATTTATTGGAATTGGTATCAAAGAAGGCCGTTGTACAAGTTCTGCAATGTCAAGCACCAGATTAAAATAAAATAAAACAGCAAGATTCCCAATACTTAAGGTCAGAACAAATACAAGGATGATCATGAGTAAACTTTCGACAATAATCACAGATGCTCTTAAGAATACTTCAGAACTTTTCCATAACCTCAGTGTTTGTATTTGTACTTCTAACTCTTTTCTAACTATTTTTTTATTTTGAAGTCTTTTATGGTCATTCAAGTGTTATATGCTGTTTTTTTTTTTTCTTTTATTCACTCAGATCTCACAAAATTGGCCTTTTTTGTTTTTTCAGATCTGTCTGAGCTACTTTCTGAAATACATATTCTTGCTGCTATTAGCTATAGTGGCTTAAATTTTTTCTCATTCTATCTATTCAACTTCATATTATTTAACAATAAATTTATTTTTATTAATTATGAAGCATAATAATGCTCAGCGATTTTTTTTTTACTTTTGTGAAACATTTTATCTGATCTCTGTTTGTTTCTCTCTCAAAAGGTTGGAATTAAATGGTCACAGGCGAAGGCTGACTTGGGAGGCAGCACCTCGTAGTATCCATGACGGCATCCAGTCAGCTATTGCTGCTAGCGACTGTTTGGTGTTTGATACAAACATAGCACAGCTTTTTGCAGACCATGGAAACTTGGGCATCAACGTCACCATCACCATTTGTGATAGATAGAGGCAGGTGAAGAGTGAAACACAAAGACTTGTATGGGTTTTCTTTTCTTTATATCTTTTGTTGTATGAAGAAGTGCATTGAGTGATGTTTTTTACTTCCGAAATCATTCTTTAAGGTTATTTTGCACAATAAAAAAAGTCTGTTTTGTCAATATTATCAGTCTATTACCATGACCTACAAGTATTTTGATGGTCATGTGAAAAAGAGAATTTTAAAAGGAAAGGACAAAGTGCTTTCATTTTTCCAATATGCCTATCAGCTTTCCCCATGGGTTTGTCTTGGTAGCTCTTCATTTTTCTGGGGTCAGGGTAAGTCTGTAACTTCAATGCTCTTATATGTGTGTACTTTGCATAATAATCTTGTGGTCAATTCCATATATTATGGATTAAATCCCTTATTTCTTTTTT
>BLXT01007705.1:709025-722220 GCA_019648995.1 Plakobranchus ocellatus
TTTTTTTTTTTTTTTTTTTTTTTTTTTTTTTTGTTAATCTATTTTCGCTCTCCTAGTGGAAATTTTAGTTATTATTCAGTTTGCCTCTAGTCAGAAATTTTACATTCTTTTTTAGAATCCCTGCATCCTCTGCATTCAACCCGTTGTTTGATAAGATTATCAAAGTAGTAATCTGAGAGAAACAGAGAACCGAAAATATATTCACAACCTCAACATTGTTGGTACATGTTAAGTAAAAAACATTTGTGAAACCCAAAACAACAGCAATACTAAAAGTTGTCGGTTCACTGCCAGATAAAAGAACTTGTAGTAGTAACAGTAGTAGCAACAGCAGCAGTAGCAGCAGCAATACCAGCAATAGTGGCAGCTGCGTGGCGGTGTAAGTAGCAGTAGCAGTGAAAAGTTTTTTGTTTTTTTTTTTAATACAAGCAATAGGGCAACAAAATGAATGGGTATTGTGAAAAATTTAAAACGTGTAGGAAAGTATGAAAAAAATAGATGGATAAATAGATAGATAGATAGATAGATAGATAGATAGATAGATAGATAGATAGATAGATAGATAGATAAATGGATAGATAGGTAGAAAGAATAAATTAAATTAAAACCGGCAATTCCTTACGTTTATGTGTATAATAATAATAATAATAATAATAATAATAATAATAATAATAATAATAATAATAATAATAATAATAATAATAACAATAACAATTAAAAAGTCAATTTTTTCACATTGCCGATACAAAATATCATTAAGCTTTTGAGGAAGGGGAGGGTCGATCAAAATTAGAGAGAGAGAGAGAGAGGATATATGATAATATGTGTCCAAGACTAACAGCTGTAAATAGTTATTTGCTAGGTGGAAAATGTCAATGTTTCACATATAGGAAGCTCTTAAAACCAACTTTATTAAAGAAAAACAAAACAAACAAAAAATATCGATAAAATACTATTGACTATTGATATCGTATAGGATACGCAATATATATATAATTCTCGTTACCATAGATCAAATTGGAACCTGCTAAGTAAGCAATGATATTGCCTAGCCACCTTTATCTTATTAATAAATTACTGCTAGTGCAGACTGCCCGCCCACTGCGCTGCCCTCCTTTCGCCCACTCTGCACTTGGCGGTTTTTCGGCACAAAAAGCATCGACGCCATGTTGTGGCCAGTTATAGTAAGCGAAGAGGAGTTTGCCGAGGTCAGCCACGGCAGTAAGCTCTCTTGATTTATTGTACTCTGTTCCTCTCAATCAGTAAAACAGAGTATTCTCTTCTTTCCGTTATATTAGCATTAGGTTTCCGACAGAACC
Source organism: Plakobranchus ocellatus (assembly GCA_019648995.1). Taxonomy (NCBI): domain Eukaryota; kingdom Metazoa; phylum Mollusca; class Gastropoda; family Plakobranchidae; genus Plakobranchus; species Plakobranchus ocellatus. The sequence continues at coordinate 710,345 of BLXT01007705.1, forward strand.
AAGTCCCTCTTTTGGGAAGCCAATTCAAGATAGTTGATAGGGCCGCACGAATACCTATTAATATTTTGATTTTGTGTGTGAAACAAAATTCAAAATATATTAAAAATAGACGCATTTGATTGTATACTACTAGGTATTATGGGTCGGATTATTCTCTGAGCCAACTCACATGGATGTTGCAGTCTTGGTCGTATATTGTTTTAGGAGCAAGTAAGGCGCATTCCTTTTGTTTTCGCTATGTCGAGTCTTCTAATTTTCTTGCCTATTTTGCATGTTAAAAATAATTGTGCACCTCGGTTCTTTGCGTTAGATGTAAAAGGATGTTAGGGCAAGTGAAATGTAATAATAAGGCGAGGAAAAACATTAAGCCATGCCACATATTACGAAGTATACAACTATAGCCATGCATTATGTAATTATGATTAAATAATGTTATAATCGCATTAGTATTATTTTCTTAATACTTATAATGAAAGAACAATGACACGATTTCTAGTCGGCAAAGTCGTTCTTCCATTTACATTTTATTCATCGAAAATCATGTATATTTATCTCTGCTTTCTAAATTTTTTTTTTTACAAAAACTGTACATTTTTCACTAAAATATTTTTTGAATGGGCGCATTAGCTGCTGATAATATGCGCTGTTCTGTATGACGCTGGCAATGAAAACGATAAAAAATGACAACTTACCGGAAACGAAAAAAAAATCAGATGGCAGCACAAGTGTACAACAATTTTTGCCAGCTTGGTTTATACAAAGATGAGATTGTTACTCATTTTATTCATAAAGAGTTAGTTTAGTATTTCTTTTTTTATGTTCAAAAACAATAAAAATAGAATATCAGAAATAGAATTTTTAATTTGTGTTTTGGTAAAAAAATTCTAAACTACTATATCTTTTTTTTGGCTTTAGAAAATTTGTAAGTTCAGCCCAAACTAATTCTTTGTTGTCTATTTTCGTCGAGCTCAATCTGCATCTTCAGCATACTCGAAGAAACGAGTCAACAAGGTGCTTACGGCAAGGTATGTGTAATCTCAGACTCATAAAAATAATTTTGCTTTTTCAATCACTTGGCACTCATTCTATCAGGTCTTGTGAAAGCACCTCGTCTATTTTAAATGCGAACTGTTATCAATGGAATCTCGTCGCTTTGTCATTGGCTTGTGTCCATGCCAACAAAATGGCGTCCCAGTTGATCTTTACTTTGTATTATCATGCATGATCAAAAGTAAATTGGTTTGCCAAGACAGTATATTCACAATCAAAAGTTTGATCTGTATCACATCTCTAGTCCTAAGGAAAAGTGGGTACTGCTAACTTTTCCCGAACCCGATCTTAGATTTAGGTCAAAACGCTTCGTAAAATAACCCGAAATCAGTCTCAAACTCTCAATCAAGGTCTAGATTAGATCTAGATCTAGATCTAGATCTTAGAATCTAATCTAGGCACTGGTGGAGGACTGCGGTCCCTATCAGTTTTCCTCCTAAAGTGGATGGCCATATCGATTATTTAACGCCAATGGGTGTACAAACTACTACTACTTCAATATATGTTTTTTTTATGATATTTCTTAAACGGCTGGCTCAATTTCTATGGAAATTAGAAAAAAAAATCATTCTCATACCATCAGCTACAAACGAAATGAAGAGGCAACATTTTAGATCTAGATCTAGACACTGATAACACTTGCTGCCCACCCACTGACGTCAAATAATCGAAATGGCCAACTTTCTCAGGTGGACAAAGTAGGGACCGTAGTGCTCCACCAGTGCCCTAATCTAGATCTAGAGCTAGCTGATTATTGTATTATTCCTACCTTGGCGAATTAGCCTTGATATTATGAAACTAAACTAATTTTTAGAAAAAGTAGTTTATGTTGGCACTGAAGTATGGGTAGGTCTACTATCGAGTCTGATAAAAGTCAATAGATCCGAAAAGTGAAACTTTGTTTTATTTAAACACATACGAAAAGAAATCAGTGTGAAAGCTAAAGTAGTAGGCCATACTTATCAATTTTACTTCGGGGCACTAGTGGAGGAATGCGGGCACTTTTTCATTTGTTCGCACCTTGACTTATAGCTATAAAATGCGATATAGCTCGGTACTATTGATGGTGCTTTTTCCCTTTTTTGTTTGTTCCCACCCCGACTTTTTATATCGGCCTAGATTCTAGCTATATTATCCGATCTGGCTTTATCTTTATTAGCTATTGATGAAATGAAGAGATCGCAGGTCAAGTTATAATGAAAATAGTATTATTTTCATGCAAAATCTACACAATTTGACACTTTTTTTCGCTTACTCCTATCGGATAATATAGCTATATAAAAAGTTGGGGTGGGAAAAAACGAAAAGCGCCCTTCTGACTTTAATCAGACCCGACAGGACCCATCTTTCAGTTTCAACAGAAACTATTTTTTCTAAAAATTAGTTTAGTTTCATAATATCAAGGTTCAAGATCTACACCTCTAATTTTATTCGCCAAGATATGAATAATAAAATGATCAGCTAGCTCTAAACCTTGATTACGATTGATTTTGGGTAATTTTACTAAGCGTTTTGACCTAAATGTAGGTTACAAACTTTAACATGAACGAGTCCAATTAAAGTCATTAGTACTTCTAGCTCTATCTTCATTAGCTATTGACGAAATGAAGAGGTAGCAGGTCAAGCAATGTAAAAAAATAGTAGTATTTTCACACTATTTGGCGCTTTTTCGTTTCTATCGAATAATATAGCTACAGTTTAAACCAAATTCTAGGGAATATGATTTCTATTTTGTTTTAAGCATAGCGCATTAAATAAATAAGATTAATAAAGGGGAGTGACCAGCTTTCGAAATATTAAGTTAAATCAATCTCACCCATCGTCACACTAAGCCCCCCAATCAGGGTTACGTGAAATCACGGCAGGCAGGTGATGGATGAGGGGTGGAGCAGCCAAAATATTTTTGGAACTGGTCTGCCTCTTGCTGTGTTGGGCAGAGGATGCTATAATAGCACAATGGCCGAGACAACCCGCCCGGTATGGGTACTGCCCTCATAGAGGGAAATTACAACCCACTATGAGTAACATTTGCAAAGAAAATCATGTCCAGACTAAGGTGGGCGGGCAGAAGATAAACAACTTAAGATATGCTGACGACACAGTGCTAATAGCTGAAAACAATTAACAAAGAAGACCTGCAAAAACTTCTAAATATCGTTGAAGAAAAAAGCAGAAAGTAAGGGTTAGAACTGAACAGTAAAAAGACAGAAGTGATGGTTATCAGTTGCAAACAAGAATCCTCAAAATGTGATATATTCATCAATAAAGTAAAACTCAAACAAACAGAAAAGTTCAAATATCTAGGAACAATAATTTCAAACGATGGCAAAACAAACAGAGAAATATCAGCAAGAACTGCTCAGGCAAAGATCAACTTTCAAGAGATGAAAACAATCCTGACAAATAAACACATCTCGACCGAAACGAGGAAAAGAGCCCTCCAGTGCTACATAGAACCTGTTCTGATGTATGGATGCGAAGCATGGACAATCTCAAAGCAAATTCAAAATGAACTAGAAGTAACAGAAATGTGGTTCCTTAGAAGAATGCTCCGGATACCTTGGACCGCAAAGAAAACAAATGAGAGAGTTCTGAATGAAGCTAATAAAAGAAGATCACAGGTCAGAACTATAAGGAAGCGTCAAGCCACCTTTCTGGGCCACGTGATGAGAAGAGGAAAACTGGATGATGATGATCGTCACACCACAATGTGAATGAACACGCCTATCCACGAAGCTTTCTCTCTTTTTTATCCATTTCTCTATCTCTCTCTGTAAATTTCCTTTTCAGTTAAAAGGTTCTTGCGCCTTTTAGTTGTTATTGATGTAGACTAATAGAGCTTTCACAATTTCATCATCGCCTAAGTAAGTTTTTCGGCCCTGAAGTCTCTACTCTTACAATTTAATTATCACCTATGTTTTCCGGTACTGAAGTTCTCAGCAAGAGAGATAGCTTTATTTCCGGCTGTGATGCAACAGTGTTTGCTTAGCTTAGCGCTAGACATGGGGGAGTGTCTGGCACGGTCTTGCTGCTTAACTGAGTAGTGGAAGAGAAGGGATGGGCAGGTGTGTGCAGTAGACCTAGCCAGACACCGGGCCTGGCTGTCTGTAGTGTGAGGTACCGGTAACATTATTGGGTTTGCATGGAATAATGCGAGAAAGAAAGGGAAAGGCAAGGTGGGTAAAAAAAAGCAAAACTTTTTTATGTGTCGGTCGGACAATGACTGGGCTTTCCCTGTAGTTTTTATTTCGCTTTAGCGATAGTAAGGCAGCAAAGGCTTTCGGTTTACCGCATGTTTAATAACAAAGAATAAGAGGAAAAATGGAAAGCTCTTCAAATTCTTTTTGGTTTAGCCGTTTTTTCGGTTTAGGTGTGGTCTACTGTATATAAAAGGTGGAGGTGGGAACAAACAAAAAAGGGCCAGACTGCTGTCCCTATCGGTTGTCCACCAAACGTAGATGGCCATTTTGATTATATGACGTCAGTGGGTTGGACATACTATTATTATTTCGATATATCTTTGTATATCATATACTGGTTTTTAAAACAGCTGGCTCTATTTCTATGGAAAAATTGGTAAATTTTTATTCCTACACCATCAGCGAGCAACAAAACAAGGAGGCAATATTTTAGATCTAGATCAAGGTTACTTGACAACAGTAGGTGGTGGCACTTATTGCCCACCCACTGTTGTCAAGTAATCGAAATGGCCGTCTAAAAGGACCATTGTGCTTTACCAGTGCCTGACTTCAAATTAAACAAAGCTTCCAGTCTTGAGAATTTAGGGCAGGAAGCACAGCTATTCTCGTCGCTTAACTATCAACTGTCATTGAGATCTCCCATAACTCAGACTATTCTGATAAAAGTTCGATGCCTGCTCATGCAGGAGTCACAGGTAGAGTTGAAGCATGAAAGAGAAGTAAATTAAAAAAACAAAAAATTTTGGATCGAATATGATTTAGTTAGCCTACTATGTACAACCCTCTTTGCTTTATGTATGAAATTGAATATCTTTCCCCAAGCTGTCTTGGTACTTACAGTATAACCGTTTCATATAAACCTTTTTGCTTTGTGTATGAAATTGAATATCTTTCCCCAAGCTGTCTAGGTACTTACAGTATAACCGCTTAACAGCATGAAAATAAAACACAATTAATTGAGATCACTGGGTTTTTTTAATGTCTAAGTTAACTGCTGAATCAGACCTTATCGATTAAAACTTGACTGCCATTATCCAAGATGTTATTTGTTAATCTGAGGTGATCATTTTTTCCCCAAAATGGGCAAAATTATCTATAATATTAATTGTTGGTGTTTTTTTTTTAAACTGTCAAAAGTTGACATATAACTCTGAATTTTGCTATGTATTCATAGAAGCCTTTCCAATTTTTTTTCTCCAAAATCCATCAGTGAGAGTGTTTGTGCTTGTAGATGCTTTAATTTAATATCAGCTATATTTTCTGGGACTATAAATTTCAAAAATTGGTATTAATTGCTACACAAGTGACGATGTATCTGATTAAAATTGCCTTCATTTTTTTTTTTTCAAAAAGTGTCAAGGGCAGGCAGTTTTTTTAAATCAATGTTTTTGGTGAATTAAAAAAATATTTTCTTTACTACTGGACTAAATTTGCTTTCATTTTGTCATTAATGATATTATGAATATCCAGATCTACTCAAAACTGATGCCTTAATTTTACTTTTGTATGCATATTTACATTCGTGACTTAAGTATTTTTTTCACTCTAGAAAAGGCAGAAGGTTGTGCACGAAATAGATGACTTGAAAAAGACCTACTGAAAAAAAAAGAAAGTTCTCTCTATTAGAGAAGTCTGAAGATAGTGCACGAAATAGATTACTTGGGAAAGACCTACCAAAAAAAAAAAAATTTCTCTATATTAGAGAACAGGCTGAAGATAGTGCATGAAGTAGATTACGTGGGAAAGACCAAATGAAAAAAGAAATCCTTTGAAAAGGTTCTTCTCCTAGATTCTGTGTCTCTTCAAAACATTTTGAAAAATAAAAAAAGGCTAATTGGAATTCCCTTAATAAGATCTTTCTGTCCATTCTGATATAATTGGAATGAAGAGGTTTTCACTTTGGTAGGACCTATCTAGAGTTAACCATCTAGCCGTTATCTTTAATCAACAAAGTCAAAGAAGAAACAGAAATTCGGGAGATAGTGTGTGACTGACCTCGAATTACATCCTTTTAAAAATTACAAAAAGAATGCATAGTCTTTCATTTTTATCATGTTACATGTTTCACAAAAATATTATTTAAAACACAAAGACATCTATTTTATTCAACATGATGCTAGTCTAACTGCAAGAATAAACATATAAGATTATTCCAAAGAAAAAAAAATATAATGACTGTAACGTTTCAATTGTGACACTGAGGAGTTCATTTTTTATGATCTGGGGTGAAAAATTCATTTTTTATTCTGAGTGTTTTCTGTCATATGTCTGTCTTCGGTGGATTTTTTTTCCTGATTTAATGTCCCAAAAATTTTCTTTCATAAAATTAAAGAAAAGCCTCTGGTTAAGTCCCATAGCTAATAAATTCACGCTTCATGTGCTCTACAAGTTATAGTAGCACACAATCAATAATTAAAATTTTATTCATATCACAGCTGATTAATGCTATGGCTTTGAAAAGAAAAGACCCCATATTTTCTGATACTTGCTGAAAATCAAATAAACAATTTTGATTTAGTTTTTTGCATATGTATGGAAAAATATTGAACCTTCTACATTTTTCATGTCCTTTTTTTTTCTTTAAATTTTTTTTTGTTCAAAGATTATCTTATACTTTGAGTCTTTCTCTTTCTCTTAAATCCTGGGCTGACATCTGGTTGTAGATGCCTCAGATAAAGTTGCAAAGTTCTGATGGGGAAGTATTTGAGGTGGATGTTGAAATTGCAAAGCAGTCTGTAACGATCAAAACCATGTTGGAAGGTAAGTGTGTGGCTATCACTTTACATGTTAATTGTTAAAATTATTTCCTATGTCATGTGCAGTGCGCATATTTACAATAATACTCAACAACTCTTTCTTCTATGCTTCAACCTGAACATCATTCCCAATAAGATTGTTTGAGATGTAATTTTTAGAATTTTGTTTGTATGCATGCTCAAACAATGTCAAACTGATTAGACAGTGGAGCACTATTTATGTTATATCGTATTTAGAAACACATAATCACCCAAATTTAACTAGCAAACGACAACATTGCTTGACTTATTATTTACAAAAAAATTGTGATCATCTTAAAAAAAAAACAAAAAAAAAAGACTAGTGGCTATTAATCCATAGCCAACTGAAGTATAGTTTCATTCATTACCAATACTGCTGGTCATTTGGCTACAATACAACTTTCATGTATTGACTGTCCAAGACTTGTTTTTGATTGATTTACAGCAGATAGAAAAAAATAAAATGGTTAATAAATCTTTTTACAATAAATTCTTGACATAGAAAGCTCATTATATGTGTATTCCTTTAACTTCTTAAGCATACAGTTTTATCCATTAGAAATTTTCCTCATAAAAAATAGTTGGATTTCAATATTCTACAAGGGCTGCATGATAGGTCTGACTTGTTTCATTTTTGCTAATGTTGTAAAGTAACAAATAAAGCAATAAAAACTAATACTAATGTCAGAGATGGGCATTCTCAGGATTTTTCCTGAATTCAGGATTTTTTTTCCTACTGATTATAAATATATATATTGTATGTATACATACATACAACTACCTCAGGATTTTCCTGGGGGTGCCCATCTCTGTAATGTACCAAAACTTTCTTTTGAAATAGAATTTATATATGGTGTTTAAGGATTTATAACAGTGGGTTTAAAGTGTGTCATTATGCTATTTTAGAAAAGAAGTACAAAATTATTATGTTAACTTATCAGCAGAAATAATATAAACATGAGAGTTTTCAAAGGCCGGGTGCTGTATAACTGAATGATAACTACTTGTACTATTGTAGGAACACTGCTCTGCAACAAACATGTTGGATTTTTAAGGTCTTTTTCAGGTAGCACCTTGTGATCTTGCTATCCTTTCTGTTTTTCACCCCCATGCAGATCTAGGAATGGATGAGGATGAGGATGAACCAGTCCCACTGCCTAATGTTAATGCTGCAATCCTGAAAAAAGTCATTCAATGGTGCACATTTCACCGTGACGACCCACCACCCCCTGAGGATGATGAAAACAAGGAGAAGCGCACCGATGACATTTGCTCCTGGGATGCTGAATTCCTGAAGGTTGATCAAGGCACCCTTTTTGAGCTTATATTGGTAGGTGTTTTTTAAAGGACATTCATTTTAGCTACAGGTGATTGATGACTCTTGGCAAGTGTTTCTTGACTGTGCAGAGCTGTGTTGTTGTATAGGATTTGACACCAGATGAAAGGCAGAGTGATTTTCCTTTTTACTAATATTTTGTATTACTACGTTGATGAGAAAACTGTGCTATCTTTTTTCCTTTGATTGTAATTCCGAGTTGTATTCTGAAATAAACAATGTGGGAGTTTCTGTTTGTTTTGTTAAGATAAACATAAATTTAATGACAAGAAGACCAAGTTTATATGCAAGACTTACAGCTTGGCTATATAGTGTAGGTTTTTTTGGTACTTAACTTTAAAAACCTTCTTGATATTTCAAAATCCAGTTTATTTGTAACAGTTTGTGTAAGACTTTAAAGTGCCTGAGTAAAGGAGCTCTTCCTCCAGCTGTTGGCTGTTCCAACCTATTTAGATGTCAGACCTTTTAGTTAACTTAGTCAGATAATTTACTTTTTTTGTGTGTGTTGCCCAACCATAAATATTGTATACTTGCTCGATGGCTGAATTTTTTTGTTAAAGCCATTATATTAACTTACAAGTGTTGGGCTAAAAAGACCAAAGGAAAAGTTACTCTAGGTTTTCTAACCCTGTGCCTTAAAAAGTTTTTTAAAGATGCCATCAAGTAAATTTAGACTTATTTACATGAAAACTAAACGCCGGTGATAATGAAATATAAGGATTGAACTCCATTTGCACGTATTATAATGGTATGTCTTTGTTTCATCTTGTAGTTTAGAAGGTTGAGCAATTGCTTTACAAAAATTGATGATACATGCAGGCCAATTAGGTCCCACAAAATTAGTCCTATTGTAGTGCTAACACTTTCAAATCAAAATGTGACCATAAATCTTTTTAAGCAGTCAAAGAATGTATATTTTGAATGTTTTTAATCAGTGATGTAACCTGAAACACCATCCTTTGAGCTTCATGATAAAGAAAACTGGATAGGTGTGCCTTGAAAGCATTTAAACACTTTAGAGAAGGACAGAATGTACTTTAACATACCTTTTCTCAGATGTGCCATTTGCATTATCTGAATCATGGTAGCTGGTCTTGAGGTGATCAACTGAGACATAGAATATTGTTTTGGAATGGAAAGTTAAAAAAAATCTACAGACTCCTATTGACATAAAGGAGATAGGATTTCCCCCAAGATATGAAACGTACCGGACTACAACTTGACTGACTTTGCAAAGTTTGTTAAAAACCTTCATTGTTGAGATATGTATGGAAGTATTTCATAGATAATCAGTTTCTAATCAATGTGAAGCAAAAGCTTTTAATTCTATCTCTTTTTGTTCAAATTGCAGGCAGCAAACTACCTGGATATTAAAGGGTTGTTAGATGTAACATGCAAGACAGTAGCCAACATGATCAAAGGGAAGTCACCAGAGGAGATCAGAAAAACCTTTAACATCAAGAATGACTTCACACCTGCTGAGGAAGAGCAGGTATTTTTATTCATATACAGAGTACGCTGGATATATTGAGATGAAAGGGACTATTGATTTTAAGTCCATATATCAAAATGCAAAAGCAAATAGGACAAGAGGCTCTCTTTTAGCCATATTATAATTTGGCGTCTTTTCTATCCTCTGCACCAAATTTTCAAAGTGTAATGCACTGTGAAAAGTGTGAGTAGAGGTTCTTTATAAAAATATTTCTTGTTTTTTCTGTATTCACGTGTCTGTATGTGACGTGTTGAATTGAAAAATAGTATGGAAAGCCATCAGAAAAGGATTTCTGAAAACAAACTTGTATTGTGAAAGCATAAAAGAGTTATGAGGAGACCACAAAATGTCGACTTAGGAGAAAGGGTGGGGAAAACATGTCGATAGAGAAATGACTTTTTATTGGCAAATAGAAAAAAATAAGCAGGGCTTGATAGTGATGTCGATACATGTGGAATTTCAATATAAGCAATGTGGATATAGTGAGATACATTGTATTTTTTAGTACTTTTCAATAATTCAGAATCATACTGATAAGTGCACTGTTTATCTAGTGCTTTTCAGTAATTGAGAATCATACTGATAAATGCACTGTTTATCTTGTGCTTTTCAGTAATTCAGAATCATACTGATAAGTGCTCTGTGTATCTAGAGCTTTTTAATTATTCAGAATCATACTGATAAATGCACTGTAGAGCTAGTACTTTTTTTTCAATAATGCAAAGTGATACTGATAGGCAAGGTATCCTGAATTTTTTATCAATGATGAGCAATTTAGGCTAAGTTATTTAGTTTTAGAATTAGTAGTAGATGTAACACAGTTTCTTCTCAATTAAATAATGTAATGAAAAACTGGTATATCTACAACTCGGAGGAAATCCAGCTTTGTTTTGAATCTTATGTTCTCTATTGCCACAATCAAAGATGAAACATTTTTCTCTGGTTTCATGATGTTAAGTAACAAAAAGAAAACAGAAAGGCGACACTTCACTTCACTTTGAACAATTTATCACTGATATACATCAGAAGGCTGGCACAACGTGAAGCTATGCCTGAGATCCACTTTGCCCACTACATGCCTGAAGGATAATAGCTAAGACTTGCAGACTTGATAAAACCTATTGTGGTTTTTGCAGTTGAAAACCCCCAAAACCAAAATCTATGCATAGAAGTTCTCAAGTCGTTGGTATTCTAGTCTTTGGCTGTATTAAGTATGTGTTATAAAACTGAGCTAAGAGCCGTTGATTCTCTTAGTTTGAAGGATTTCAGGGCAAAACACTGCACAGGCATGAATCAGTAAATTGAACCCACAAATTAACATGTATTTGTGATAAATACAGGAATTCATAGTTGTCAACGCTGAACAGTGTTTGTTGCATCCTAATATATCCTCAAAAAATGGGATTCTGTTTTTCAGAATCCTAAATGTTAACCTATTACTAGTATAACATGTAATTATTTACCTTGTTTTTCAATTGGATTGGATATGTATCTCATTTTGCCCTGAACTTCATTATTGCCACAAGGAGGCATTTTCTCATTTTTCTTCTCTTGAGTGTCATACCTTGACCTTCAAGCAATACTAACGCTGCTGTAAAAAGAGGAAACGCTTTATCCCCATTATCAAGGTGTTACATAAAAGAAAAAGATTGAGATGGAAAAGAAAACCTTTAAGATCCTTTCATAGACCTCTGTGAATAATTTGAAAGAGCAGAAAAAAAAAGAAAGCAGATAATTCTAATCCATTTCAAACTTTTAGCTTTTTCCCTCACAGTTCAGATTAAGTGATTTCTACTGTAGGTATTCCGTGAGAAATTATTAATATCAGTTCCATAGACCTAATGTGGTTCATTGTGCCAGCTGTGCTGAGGCATACAGCAGGGTGTCTAATTTGAGCTCACAATCGAAGGCAAAGCTAATTGTTAAAGATGATGTTGAAAGATTAAGACTTTGGTTGATGTAAAAATGTAAAAGTTTGATAATTTTGGATTTTCGGATTCAATTATAAAAAAAAAAAAGGG
>BLXT01007705.1:725049-737658 GCA_019648995.1 Plakobranchus ocellatus
CAATTCCTATTACTGATACTGTATGCTAAAAATTGTGAAGGAGTAATAATTGCAAAAACAAAATATTAATATTGTTAAGATGGTAATTGGTATGCAACAGGCTGTATTAATTTGTAATAAAAATTTATCAAAGAATGATGCAAGACATGGTGTGTATAATGATTTGAGCCTTTGCAGCTGAGTTACAGTATTACACATTTAAGGAATAACATTTCACATGCAGAATGAACTGAGAGAAAAAATTGGTTTTATGCTTTTAATGATTTATTAGGAAATAATCATATTTTGATTCGATGGTTTTACATCACATAGTACAGTTGAGTCAACAAATCACATTCTGATAGTGCGAACAAACTTATCACTAACAACATAGATTATTGTGGTGCTTTAAATATCTTGAGACCAATCTTAATGAGTTGGATGGTCTATGTATCAATCAACTTTGAAAAAAAAAAAGCAAAGATAAAAAAGCAATTCTAATAAATTTTAAAATTTTAAAAATAAAATTCTTTCTTCTTTTCATGTTTTTTTTTTTTTTTTTTTAATTTAAGTTGAAACTCCAAACAAGTACGACACACTGTACCTGCCCAGTTCTCACGATCGCAGAGCTTATTATAAGCAATCTATGGCTATTAACTAGTACGAATTCGAATGTTAAAAATGTAATTTCAAACGCATTAGGACTGATCTCGATCTCAAGATAAGGTCACACCAGCAGATCTTCAAGTGATTCACATGTTGGAAACAACAGGTTCACTTAATGAAAATAATTAATGCTTTTGTTTGACATTTTAATCAAAATAATGCATAGGGTTGTTTCATATAAGCCTTTGTTGACATTTTTAAACTTCTAATTACATGTATTTTAAAATTATTCAATTTTTCAAAATTTTATTCCAAAATCCAATCCAATATACCCTGGTAGTGGCACATTAAGGGAATCTTTTTTTTTTTTTTTTTTATATCTCACGTTTCAGATTACCATGGAGAAAACAAAATCAGGTTATTAATATTATTAAAACTTATAAATGAGGCCAAATAATTCTGTTGCTTCAGTTGTTTATTAAAATATTAACATAATTCTACAGACTTCAAAAAGTTACTGATCTGAAAATAATAGAATTTGAATATCAAAATTTATCATTAACTAATGAGACAAAATTTAATTGTAGAACCAAGACTAAATAAATGCTCCTTGAAGTCATCATCAATATCAGTCAAATCTGGTTGCCTTTGTCAGTTTAGTCGAAAGGGTCTTTTTCTGGATATGGCATCAAAATTAAAATATGTGATGCATTATGTAGTCAATAATAACTGATATTAATGGACACCCATAAGTAGTTATAAAATATAATTTTAATATTTTCACATCTATTTCTGCCTATGCTGAGAAAATCAAATCGTGAAAAAAAAAATTTTTTTTCCTTAACATATTCAAAAGGATAGGAATTTAGGAATGCTTAAAATTAATATAAATTTGGTTGTTATAATTGTAACATTATTCATATTAGTAATTGTCATAGCAATGACTGCTTATATTTAAAACATAAAACCTGAAAAAAAAAAGTTCTTTTTTCGCTATTTATAGAGAAAACGATTGGAATTCAGGAATGCTTTAAAAAAGGATTTGTTACAGTTATTAATACTTTTAGTATGGTAGTATAATGGAAATAACTGGCTGCAATGTTAAGTGACCATCATGTAGAATTATTTATCAACTGTATAGCAAAATTTTACATATTCAATCAACATTTTTCCCCTAGCAATTGGCACATCTCTGCCTTGTCTCTGAATTGCCCTTGTTTCTTTATCTCTTCATATAATCTGATGTCTGTCAACATTTTATGTTGACCATTACACACCTCTCCTCCTCGTAAATATATATAAAGTAAATCGAGCCACTTTTATAATTTTTGTCTAACACTTCTCTCCATAATTGTAAAAATTTTTTATTACTTTATATCCTATGATACTAAACTACAGTAGGTCCTGCATATATAGTGTAGTTTTATTTTGATACCAGTACATTATTTTCATTGGAATGTCCATAAACATGGTGCTGCCCATTTTAATGCAATTGTTTTATGTCCGTCATTATAGCTTTCACTTTCTAAGGTATTCATTATCTCAGTATCTGCATCTCTTTCCCTTGCTCCATTTCTTCACACAATTTATCCAGTTTTCTTGTGCTTTGTTGCATTTCTCTATTTAATTTTATTGATAATTATTTGCACTCGTACATGTTTCAGTTTTGCTTTTTTCATTGAGAAGTTTTTTTCACAATCAAAGGGGGTGTTGGTGGCGCAGTAAATAGCAAATCTGTCCTGAGATCTTCCGGGATCCATCTGTTGCAGGTTTGAGCCCCGCCACCAGGACGCTGACCTGACCTGGCCTGAAAGCCTGAGATTACCATCTGGACTGGCTATAAAAACCAAATCTTCACAATCAGACACATCCTCTTTGTAAAACGCTTTGTCAATCTTTTTTTTTTGTCCAGAGGTTTATCTAATGTGGTCTTCCTGCATGGTGTCTGTTTTTGCTAGCTCTGAATCCCTTACATTTTTCTTCTTCCTACTGAAGTGAACTTTATATGAATATCAACTTTTTTAAAAAGCATTGCAGGTGAAAGTTCATATATTACATAGCCCTATAAATTCAAAGTTTCTGAATTCTCTATCTCAATCTCTCATGGTATTGGTAGTTCTAGATGTTTTGCATTTTTTTTCTTCACTTCAGTTTTAATTTAAGCACCATACAACTGGATTGTGATTCCTTTGCATCGACTACTGGTATAGATTTTGATATACAGTCAGTGTATTACAGCAGTGGAATATTCGATAGAGCAATTGGCTAACTTGTTGAAAGTGAAAGATTCAATTCTGAGTCCAAAAGCAAAGAATGTTGCCTGATTGCCTGTGTCCACACAGCACTGAGTATGTAAGTCAGTTGACTTTACACTTACAGAAATACAGGCCACCAGGAAGCAGAACTACAAGCCACCTCACTCATATTTCAATGTGCGAAGAATAAAATCTGGACCTATTCTGATGGATTCACTAAGCTTGTCTCTTAGTTTGGAATCCACTTCATTATAGACTTAGCACACAAGATTGGAATATTTAAGAATCTTGAAGTATTGTTTTATTTATTTATTTTTTTTTTAATTTTTGCATGGAATATATATATATATATGTATCCATTTTGTACGAGAAGAACCACCATACATCATGTCTACTTTTATCTAGGGTGATTTTACTCTTTAGAAATGGGTGCATACATTTATAATTTGTAATAATGGCCCTGCAATATTGCATCAGTATCAACATCCCTTTATAGCCTATGCCATGAGACCCAATAATCTCAATGATTTGAAACTAAATGTCCTTACGTGATATATGGAAGATAATTACACTGTAGAGGCAAATTTATAAAGAAAAAAAAAAGAACTATTGAGTAAAATTCATACTATTAAAAAAAAGCCAAAAAAAAAAAGACAACCTTTAATGTACCAAACAACTTAAGAGTGGAAACCTCAAAAAATAAAGCCCAATAATTTGAATTTCTCATAAATCGACATATTCGCTATCTGAGTTTTTTATCTCTTCCTTGGCTTTGTTAAGTTCGAACTCAATATTTGAAGTTAAAAAAAAGTTTCTCATAATTTGAAGTCCACATCGCCACAAAATGCATAAGATTTAAGAAAAAAAAACGTTTTCCTGTGGCGACCACTGTTTAACAAAGCTGGCATTCTCCAGGAGTGCCATTAACAACAACGTAAGAGAGGGGAGGGGTCAAACTAGGGTAAGAGGAGGGAATGGGGTGCCAAATGTAAGTTTAATAATTAGTGGTGTTCTTTGACCTCTAATTTCTCCCCTTTCAATAATTCAAAGTCTTATACATGTAATTCAAAGTTTTGATCCATTCTCTGGCACTTCGAATGATGAGATTTCCACTATGTATATTGACTATATCATTAAATTTTCTGATCCCAGCATTTTAGAAATTATAACTTATAAGAGCAAAAAACATTTTGTTTAGCACACTAAACTTTTGAGAAAATAAAATTGTACAAGCAAACATTTGCTGTGAAAGATTTAGGCTTACACCCTTGCAAATACCAGCATTTGGATTAGTTTTAAGTTGGGCTCAGTGTATAACAGTCTGTTTAGAGAAAGTCAATCAACATCTGAAGCGTTAAAAAATACAAATAATTCAAGTAAAAGTAGATCAAAATGATAAAAATTGCAAATACAGCAGAGTTTGGAAGAAGTCACCTCACTCTTGAAGTAAACTCTTGCTTAAAGTCTACCCCTTGTGTTGGTCCCCAATAATGTATTGTATATGAAGTATCAACCGTCCAATCCGTACACTGCACTACAAAAAAAAACCAGTTTACATTTGTTTCTGCCATTTACTTGATTTATTAGATGATGTTGATTCACACACGCACATCATGCCTTCTCACTGTTTTGCCTTTATTTTGGCTTACCATCCCCTGTGTGCCTTTGCACTTCTACTAGTCACTCTATGCTTGTTGAAGTTACCAAGTATGAGACTTGTATTATGTCTTTCCATTCAATCTAAAGAGTACGCTAAGCTCTTTCATGTTATCTAGCACTAGATCTACATATGACTTGTTTTAGCAAATCTTAGTGTTGACTATTAAAGGAATCAAGTTATCCTTGCTTAAAGTCAACACTTTTTTCAGATTCTGAAGAGTTAGTGGAGTCCACTAAATTAAAAGTCAACTTTCTTGAGGAAAATTATTCCTCAAATTTTGTTTTTCTCTTTATTTTTTGTTATAGATAGACTCTACAAAACATTTCGGTTTAGATGTGTTGACTTTGTCCAGACTTTACTAAAATTCTAAGAAAAACTGCATTAGCTGCTGTAACAAAACTGAGATGATAATTTTGAAATGATAAATTTATGTCATGAAAAGCATCATATATATATGAAAATAACTTTTACAAACAAGTTCACAATCATTTTGGTAAGTAAATTATTGCTGATACAATTCAGACATATATAAAATACATTGTATATTCAATATGGAATTACAAGTATTCTTATATTAACGTGTGTTGAGTACTATCTGTCTAATATGAGCGTATAAAAAAAAATCATTCAAGCAACAGAACATTTTGAACTAAGTACATGTAGATTAATAATATTAAATGACATGAAGTTTATGAAGCAGGGTGGAGTTTGATTGATTTGGTCTTGACATGGCAGCAGTGTTAAATTATCACATATTTTCGTCTTCCTACATTATGAGATAATACACATACACAGAGAAAGTGCTTAAAATAAATTGCATTCAATAATTTTAAGTAATCTCATTTTACCAAGACATCAACAACCTTTAGGTTTGAGCCTGCCATCTACAGCCTGGTCTCTTAGGGTCTTGAAAGCCTGAGATCACCTATTTTGGGACGGGCTAAAAGCACAGTTATACTTTCAAAAGAAAAACACTCAAAGGGGCATGAATTTTTTTTTTCAGTGTCATTGCTATTAATTACAATAGATGCAATTTGAAATAAGATTGACAGTGATACATGTATTTTGAAAAAAGAATTAGAATTGAAGAAAAAGAGAGAAAAATTAAGTGCAACAAGAAAGAGAAAAACAAAACATAAAAATGGAATAGGCTTGTCACTAAAACTTATATAAACAAATCAGATCCTGAATACCAGCTGATTGAACAATGCTTCAATGTAATTTTCTGACACTTCTTCTCGACACAATTGCAAAGCAACCATAAATTATTTAGTTTTTCAAATGTTGCATTAATATAATCATTGTTAGCATTACATATCAAACTTTCATAAATATTAAAATGACCAATAAAGGTAAAAAAGTTCACCTATATTTTGGAAATTGTTTTCGGAAAGTGATATATGACATTATTGTTGGTTTTAACAGAGACAGAAATGTATTTTTTCTCTTCAACTGACCACTCTAAATAATTTTCTTTACTCTCACTTTCTAGGCAATTTCAGTCATGTCATGAGACTGAAGCAATAAGTTGTTTTGAGATATACATTCCATTTTTTGGGGGGAGAGAAGAAAATGAAGAGGTCAATGTTTGATTACTAATTGAAAGTTTATTATTTATTTATTTATTTTTTTTTATAAACCATGGATAGAGAATAAGGTTACATGAAGAACTGGGAACTTAATGGACTTAGACATTAAGTTTATGTGTGGCTCTCAAAGACAGTTGATCTATTTTAACACATAATTTAATAAATGTGATCACATGTTTTTCAATTTTTTAATTTATACAAAAAAAGCCTATGTCATTGAAAGAAACGAAAGTCTCTCTTGAACCCTTTATTTTTTTAATAGTATTAAAGCAAAGCAAGAACGGTTGCTCTTGCAATACCTCAAGGTACAAATACAACTTTTAGAAAGAAATAAAGACACCAGACGAAAATGCAACACAAGTTTAATTAGACTGCAAAAAAAAAAGAAGTACTGTAAAAACAGCTTCTTAATAGATACACTGTACATTAGTTTCCAACAGAAATTAAAGTGGATTTACAAAATTCGATGGACTTTACTGCATCACAACATTACAGATTCAGGCAAGAACAGTTTTACCTGCTGTGCTGCCTTCATTATTCTATGTCTCAGACTGTGCCAAAGCATTTTCTGTCACAAGTAAAAGTTACTTTCAAAGTGTGCCAGTACAACATTCAAATGCTTTGGATGCTTCTTGTTTTGTTACTCATATCAAACACTATGAAGGAATAAAGTTTCCCATCAACTTTTTAATTTAAGTAACACAGTATGGGATCGTAGGCACACCCTTTGGGAGTCTCATTTATCATGCATCTGTCAGTGTGATGTGTGTGAATATCAAAGACTGTTTAAACTGATTTCCATGCTTGTCAAACAGGGGAAAATGACGAAAACCTGAAATGAAACGTACAAAAAAAAAATATATTTTTAAACTATGAGTGTTTTTTTGTTTTATTTAAAAACAAATAATACTAAATTATATATGATATCTTTGTTCTAGGGAGAGAAAATGGATAATGGGCAAGTGGGGTCACAACTGATGCTGAAAGTAGTGAAAGAACAACTCATCCAAAGCAGATATTGTACAGATTGGAACTGAATTATTATTCTAGAGGAGAATGGTGCTTGGTGGGTGTTTGTGCTTAAGTAGGCCTACATCAACTTCACATCCACGTGACAGTTTAGTAAAAAGTTGCTTTTTATCCGATATTCTATGAAGTTTAAAATAAATCTTCCTCTTCGCACAATTAAGTAGGATTGTTGACAAGATCCTACCTTCACCAAAACCTGGTAATCCTATGCTGGACTATTGAAAACAAACCTAGATAATACCCCACAATGCATCACTTGTGAATTGTTTAAATACCTTTGCAAACATTAGCAAAAGAGAAGCCATACATTTCTTCTATATTTCAAGTACCAATGAATAGTTTAAAAAAAGATCTTTCTTTGAGATTAAATTTAGATTGGCAACACTTTCTCTTTAAGTTCTGTTTGTTAATTTATTTCTACCATTTCATCACCCTTTTTGGACTATTGCACATATCAAAATTTTTCTTAAAATGATTCTATTTGGCTATTTTTTTTCATATGGAAAATCTCATTTTAAATTAACAGTGAGAGACAATGTTGAATATCCAGCAATACCTTGTTGTACACTCATAACTGGCAAGCTGTAGTAGCCAATAAAGTCATCTCTTGCTCGATCTTGGTCTATGACTGTGAATCTCAGAATAGCAAGCTCAGGGACGGAAATACTGAAAACACATGTCTCATACCATCGAGGGTTGAAGCCTGAGTTTTAATAAAGTAAAAACATACATGCATCTTAGAAAAAAGCTTAGCCACACTATCATTGATTCACTGTGAGCTTCATAGAAAAGGTTAGCATTTTCATAATATTACTGTCTGTAAAATATATATCTGTAACATGTTATAAAAGGCTTTTTAGGATCTTTGTAAAGATGTAGCAATTCTTTGTTGCAGGAGGTTTGAAAAATTTTTCTTTAAAATTAACATTTATGAAGAAAAAAAATATTAAAATAGGTGATCTTTATATTGGATGAACTTTATATTGAATTAATCCAAAAGGAAAAAGAAAAAGAACAAAATAAAAGTTTACTTTAAAATGAAAATTTCAACAAATAAACATAATGCATGCCAACTATAAGGGGAAATTAAGAATAATAATGGAATGGAGTTTGTTAACTGAATGAATGCATAATTGATCAATTTGAAATGAACACATCTTATACATATTATAACATGGAAATATCTGCAAAACTATTAATGGAATGACTTAAGTAAAAAAAAAAGGAAAACAGTAAAAAAACAGAATAAAAAAGTAAAAAAGACATAAATTTAATTTGAATCAAGTTGCAACTATTTAAAACAGCTTTCCCTTCATTTGCAACTACACACTACTATTAAATCTTAAGGTGACATGACCTTGAAGGACCATTTTAGAAGTTTTATTTCAGCATACCGTTGTTTTCGATAACTGAGGTTTTAAAGTCATTGTAGTCAGCAGCCACACCATGTAACTCCACTTTGACAAAAGGATCGATGACTTCCCCTTTTGTAGAGTCATTAGGTTTGGGGATCTGAAAGCCACTGATAATCTGAAGGATCAAAATCAATACAATGTAAATATAATATGAATACAGGACATAAAGGCTAATGCATTATATTTATCCAAATTTGTATAAATGTGCAAAAGAAACACCGAAATAAACGTACTTCAAACATAGTTTCAAACATTGTTTTTAAACTATATGTTTTAAAAGAGAAACTTCTTAACTGTTGATATTATAAGACAAACAGACTTTTTAAAAAATAAAAATATATCAATTGCTTCTCATAATCCGATTCAAATGCAAAATACGATCCAAATAACTAAAACGTATGGTACAGTAGAAGTCCCTTAAACCAAAGATGCATAAGTTAACCTGAAACATTTTAGGCCACTGTCACTTTATTGTATGTGAAGAGCAATCCCATGAATATGTAAATGCATGAAAATAAAAGTCAATTTAAGAGGCAAGGGCTTTGAGCTTTCTGATAAAGAATTGGCAGATATATATGCTTTTCATTTTAAGGTGCTGCCATAAAAGAAAAGTAATAAGTAAGAACTATCGATGTAAACAATTCGTTCGCAGGGCCTTGAAAAATAAAAAAAAAAAAGCAATTTTAAGCCCCACCTTCTCCTTTGGGTACCACAAAACAAAAAACATTCAGCGGGGGAAAAAAATCAACTATTTTTTTTTTTAAATTGTGATCAAACATTGGAAAGATATAAAAGGATTTTCAAAGACACCCAAAGAAATATGGAGAGAAACATTGTGATACATCATTTTACAAAATGAGTTTTATGTGAATTGAAATATTAACATAACCTTACAACATTAGAAATAGATACATTGAACAATACTGGGCACTTTATACCATCCTGAACTACAATATACTATTACTTTCAAATGTTATTGAACTTATCAAATTGTATAACAGTGTAAAGAAAAGAAGAAGTGTAATAAAATGTTTTTTGATATTGAAACATCTATAGCTTGACTATGTATTTTCTAAATAAAAGCCCTTTTGTGTTGTACTTACAGTTATTTTGAGATTTTTTTTAGCTTCTCTTTTGATGCTTCCGGTAACCAGGCCAAACTGTTCATCTGATGAAGGCAGAAACAATAATAATAGTCAATGAGTTAAAAAAAAATAAACAAAAGCTATCTTTACATACCTATTTGAAAAGTTGTGCATGTACATGTGGCTGGGGATTATCAAATTTTACTAATCATTATCATTAAGTTCCTTACAGAAGAAGAAAACAATTCCATCATTTTCTTATAAAAACTCAACACATTTCACATAGATCAAAACTGGATCAAAGTGATAACATAATATTGTTAGCTTACTTGATATTAAGAAGTCTGGCTTGAGCACATAGCCTGAGCCACCATTGTCCATGAAGCGGCCATGGTTGAGCTGCATTGCCTCCCCTGGTGTCTGGTAGTTCAGGGCGACTGTAAACATCAAAAGTCTAGTGTAAAGTTAATCACTTTAAGACAAACCATATATGCCTAATTGCAAAATACAAATAGGTAATACCAATATTGACAGTTGTGCCCTCTAGGTGTAGGTATAAAGGCTAGTAAGAGAGAAAAAACAAACCAAAAATATTGGATTTGATATTACTGTAGATAAATATTGTGATGTTAATTTGCAAAACATCTTGCAAGAATACATTGCTATGATTATTAAGATTATAATAACTATAACATTCGTTGTAGTCATTGTCATAATCATCATTATCACCATCATTTTCATCCTCCTCCTCTTCCTGCTTCTCCTCCTCCACATCATCATCATCACCATCACCAGTGTCCTCCCTCCCAACTTCATTCCCTACTCTCTCTCACACACAGGCACTCACACTTCTTCCTCCCCATGTTGCCGCCAATTTCTCCTATCTTTCTTTTTCACTTTTTCCTTCTGATTTTCTGTATAAGATTTGTTTCTGTCCTGTCATCCAAATCTCTCCATCTCCGTCTTCCTCATTTTCATTCTCCCTTTGGTTTCTGCACTGAATACTATAAATCGAATTTTCACTGCCTATTTTTTCTTTTTTTGAATATGAACACTTCGTACCTATCTGGCAGCCGTGATTCCACATAGGCACAGGGTTGTAGTTACTGGAGTCCGTTCTTGTTCCACTAGGGTAAGTTCTTATTAACCGATGTTGGCTGATAGTGTTGAGGTTGATCGGGTTAGACTGTACCATTTTCTCGGCTTTGCTCTCCCCGATAGAAATCACGCTGAAGAATTGAACTGCAGGGAGGAAAAGATGGAATGGATGAATGAGGAAGGAAAGGAAAATTATATAGGGATGATTAATTTACAACACAAGGTAAAATTTATTAGATGATTGATGGATTAATGAATTGTTGATAATGTCTAGAAAAGTCTGCAAAGTCCATCATTGACGAGGTAATCTCAGGATTTCCCTTTATTGACTTTCTTGCAGAGGTCAGTATTGATATTGCTAACAATGATCCGAGCATATAGTTTAAATCCGTTATAAATACATGTTTTACATTCTTGACACCGGTTACAAGAAAAGGCAGTGATGAACGATTAGGAATTCAGCTTTTGTCAGAACATCATGCCAGTTCATGACTTAGGAGCTCTAGGTTTTGAATCAAAATAAATAATAGATTAGTTTAGTCTGCTTGAATGGTTACAATTCTGGTTCAAAAGGTGCACAGTTCAAATTATGTTAAAAGGAGAAAGGTGATAATTGTACTGTTATCATTAATTTAATAGTTTTACAGGTCTCTCTAACCAGTGTCCAATTCTTTTTCTTTCTCGTAATGTTTGATCCATTAAAGTTCTGATACAAATATAGGGAAATATATTTTATTGGAAGTAAAATTCTCACAAACCAGTCTGGATCCTTCATAAATTGTGATCAAAGAAGCAAAGACTACACACAAAGATTTAACCCTTAGTTTGCATAGACACATGCCTTGTGATTCTGCCTGTAGGCTGATTCCTCAAACACTAAAATTGAATTGATATCATTGTCTTTATGGCCTCCACATTGCAAGCCTAATAGTATTACTTAAATTTTACTTTTGTTGAGGCTTCAGTTCGAAGGCATGTGACACCTTATGTCATCTGTAAATTATTATTTTTGTGCTCTGTTTTCTCATTATGTTATTGTATTAAGTGATGTTTAAAGTGGGGATAAAATTCCTTTGTCCCCTCAGTTTTGAAAATTATATCGATCAACATTGCAGGAAGTGAGAAAAGGTTAATCTACGTTTTTATTTTGTTTTTGCTTATTTTTTTCGGCCTGTTTTCTTTTGCTCCGTGTTTTTTTTTTTGTTTGTTTTTTGTTTTGTTTTACCTGGCTCTGGATTATTCTCCACGGATTTGAGACCAACACTCTTCATGGACGTGATCACACTCAGTTGCCTGTCCAGCTTTATCTTCTTGGCCTCAGCGATAGATGCCTTCCTCTTCTCCTCACTTTGTTGGTTGTTGTTGTTGTTATTGTTGCTGTTGTTATCATCGAAGGAACTGCTATTAGCAGCTTCGTTGTTGGGCATATCAGCAGCCTCATCTTCATCACTAACATCATAATCATTAACTTCCTCAGCGGCTTTGGGCAGCTTCTTGCCCTGTGTGAATTTAACATCCAGGATTGAGATTTTAAGTTCAATTTCCATTCATAGAAAATAGAGACTTAGATTACACCATAAAATAAGACTGAAATATAATGTATTACTGATGGAGAAAAGTCTCCAGGATTGTTACAGATAAGGACAACCTGAAGAACGGAAGAACATCCAAAGTAACTGAAAAAAGAAAAAAAATTGGTAAAGATAATAGAGAAAAAGAAGGAGAAGGAAAAAGCTTAAAAAAGATATGAGGAGACGGAAAAAACTGTTAAAGTTACACATAATGAAAAATGTTATCAAATATTGGGATAAAAATACAGTAAATTCACACAAGGTGGTCCTTTATCAACGATGAAAAAAAAAAAACGCAGAAAAATAAAACAAAACACCAGCG
>BLXT01007705.1:882185-899703 GCA_019648995.1 Plakobranchus ocellatus
TAGTAGTAGTAGTAGTAGTAGTAGTAGTAGTAGTAGTAGTAGTAGTAGTAGTAGTAGTAGTAAAAGTAGTAGCAGCAGCAGCAGTAGTAGTAGTGGTAGTAGCAAAAACTGTAGTAGAAGTAGTGGTAGTAGTAGTAAAAGTAGTAGCAGCAGCAGCAGTAGTAGTAGTGGTAGTGGCAAAACCTGTAGTAGTAATAGTAGTAGTAGTAGTAGTAGTAGTAGTAGTAGTAGTAGTAGTAGTAGTAGTTGTTGTTGTAGTAGAAGTAGTAGTAGTCGTAGTAGTAGTAGTAGTAGTAGTAGTAGTAGTAGTAGTAGTAGTAGTAGTAGTAGTAGTAGTAGGTATTTAGTAGGTATTTTGTTTAAAATTAGTAGGCACACGTTCGAAAAATAGCACCCTTTGATGGGTCGATAAAAATGATCGAGTAGGGATGTAGAATTAACTTATACTTAGTGTTCCCTTGCGTTTTAATGATCATGATGAAAATCACAGATCTAGATCTAGATTATATTTTTGATCTGCAGAAGAAGCAATCGAACAGAGTAGTGAGCGCACACGGACTGCCTATTTGAATCGTAGATCTAGCTACATGGTAGTTTTCAACTCTGTTTTAACAAACATTACTTCACTAAATGTCAAGGAAAAACTTACTTTGTAAAAAATTTCAACAACCGACAAGAATTAAAAAATAATCTATTGAAAAGTAATCATTATTGTGCAAGCAAAATAACATCATAGACACGATTTTCACTCTCAGTTTGGAACAATAACAACGGACTTACCGATACAATAATGAAAATAAAAATAGTGCAGAATTGTTTTGATTCTTGTTTCATAAATTCACATATAGACTGCTCATTAAAATCGAATAAACATTCAAAATATGCTCATTATAGTTGGTACTTTTTCAAATTTGCGTTGCATATTCCAATTTGCTCATGACTTTGAATATGCCGCAAGTGGTCATTAGTTCTGGTGTGAAAATAGATTTTTTTATGGACACGGGAGAAAAAAAACTTGGCTTTTCGTAACCGAGTCTGATATAATAATTACGCATCCCACTTGTAAATTATAAAGAGAGAGAGAGAGAGAGAGAGAGAGAGAGAGAGAGAGAGAGAGACAGAGAGAGACAGAGAGAGAGAGAATTTCATGCCCAGCTCCATCAAATGACCGACACTGTAATGGTCGTTAGTTCAGCAAGTTGACTCCTTTGTGAGTGCATCTGAAGGGCTCGTATGATAGCGTATGTTGATGTGTGTAAGTGTATGCACTTATGTAGCCATCCAGTTGTAATTGCCTCTCTCACCGCTTTTCGAAAGTTACTTCTGTTGAATGCTAATCTAGCCTGCGTGACACTACACGTAGTTCTTAGCCATTCTTCTGTTTATTTCGACCATCTTATACTACTTATTCTACTTATACTACATCTTATACTCTACCTCTTTTGCCTTCACACCTAACCTCCATAAAAAGTTTTGTAATTAAGTTGTCCTTTTTTTTACATGCTCAAAGTATCTGAGCTTTTGCTTTTTTCATTTTACTCAAAATGTTCTGGTGATTTTCTGCCTTATTTTCCACTGCCTCAACGTTGGTTACTTTATCTGTCCACGATACTCGAAATATCTCGCTATAATATTTCATCTCAAATGCATTGTTTTTTTTTTTTTTGGTTTTTTTTTTTATATCAATTTTATTTAGGCTCCGTAACTCGTGTTCCTATACAAAAATGGAAAAATGCAACAGCATATTACTGTTAATTTTATTTTAAAGATTCAGTTTTCTGCATCTTCATCATGACTTTTAAATTTTTATTAGGCTATCGAAGTTCTCTTTCTGATTTCTGGAGTTATTTTACTAACGCTGCTTATTTTAAGTCAAAGAAACGTGAAATCATTTACAATTTCCAAATTTATTAAAATTTGATTTTTTTTTTTAACTGTACGTATCCAGTATTTTTTTTTTTTTTTTTTTTTTGCTAGCATTTGGATAAAGTCCACTTTTTTTCGCTTTACGGTATGAATTGAAGTATTCAGTCCTTTGGTGCCTTTGATATAAGAACTGTATTTATTATCTTTTCCAATTATTTTAATTGCATCTTAATTTAGGATGTTTGATGCCATTTATCTTATATTACACTCAGTATAGAAGTTGAATAGTGTGGACGATAGTATGCATCCTTGTCGTACTTCCCTCTGTATGATTGAACCAGTTTACATGCCCTATCCCCATACACACAGTAGCGTCTTCATTATATATGCCTGCCATCAAATTTATAATGTCATAGTGTACAGTGATTTCTTTCACTATTTCAATATTTTAATGTTTCACACAGTCAGTCTTTGGAATGGCCCATAAAGCTTTAAATCTAAATTGCTGTTGTTACTTGTTTTCTCGTGCTTTTTCAATCAATGGTCTGAGGTTAAATATTTAATTTCTTGTTCACTACCGAGTCTGAATCCAGCTTAATGGACTGACCTCTTTCTGTACGGTTTTCTGGCGTCTTTATAAAATATAATTTTAATAGGATCTCACTGGTGTGATTAATATTCATAGGTGCAATATCAGGTTCTATAATTAGAGAACATCTCTCTCTTGAGACTCCTTTTTGGGAGTCGGTAAAAATTTGGATTTTGTCCATTCTACAGGCCATGTTTCTTTTCTCAAAATGTTCTTATAATGGGGTTCATATTATTATCTTTAAACTGACTTCCCAAGTATGTCGACATCTTGGCATGTTATTATTTGCGGGCGCTTTCCCTTTTCATAGGTCTTTAATAGCCCACTCTACCTCGCTTATCCAAGGCTGTAATTCTTCTGCATTCAGTGGGATTGGTTCTTAGACTAAGCCTTTATAAATTTTATTACAATACTCTTTCTATCGTTCAGCTACATTTTCCTCTTCAGTTAAAGTCTTTCCTTTCCTTGCTGTAATGTTGTTAGTGTGGGGGTAAAGTTTTTTTGTTTTTTTTTTAAACAAATAACGTTTTCCTTACAAATGTTGTTTGTAGTTTTTACGTTGTTGCATTCTCTATATTGTTTAATTTTGAATCAAAATAGTTTGCTTGGGCTTCTTAAACTGTTTTCTTTACTTCTTTGTTCATCTGCGTATGTTCTGATGTGGAAGTAGCGTGTTTTCTTTTCAGTTCTCTTCACTTTCAATTTTTTTTTCTAGACAGCTGCTGCTTATCCAGTTTGATTCTATTTTGTTTCTTTCGTTTTCAGATTTACTTTTCAATTTTATACGCTAGCTCTATGGATTTCATTTCATCTGCTATCTCTAAAAAACTTTCAAATTAAATTTTCTATTCTAATCGTGTACTGTGCATATATCTTCATATTATTTAGATTATACCGGTGTCTAATTGGTTGCTATATTTTCTTATATTCCTCTAAATCATTAGTTTGATTTTAGCCAGAGGCAATTCATGGTCTATTCCACAGGGCGTACCTGCTGACTTGACACACGATTATAGGTCGTCAATATGTTTTTTTGTCATACTATCAGGAAATATCCAGGTACATGTATAGTCGCCTTCCATGGTTTTTGTATCTTGAGTTTGTGATAACGAGATAATTTTAGGATAATAATAATAAAAATGCAAATTTTTATGACAGTCCCAGCGAAATCAGCTGCCAAACAAAACAGATTTATCTATATATAAATAAAAGTTATACATATGTTTTAAAGAAATATTGTTAAATACTACATCATCTTATCTTATCTCATTTGATTGCAACACTTTAAGAATGTAAAAAGCTAAACTAGCAGTAGCATGACTTTCACAGAAGACGGCATGAGTAAAAGTGAAGATTATTGAATTTATTTTATTCGATAACGCTACTATTTAATGTTTTATCATAAAAGTAGGAAGAGGCATCAGCCAGCTTAAACTTATTGCAGAGAAGGGACAAACTAACGACTTTCATTCAATCGTTCTTTCCATCCAAATAAGGACAAAATGTTTGAATTTGTGGCTACCTTGTGCCTCGTCTGTTCTAATATGTTGAGATTAGTGTTTGAACTTTCCTATTGTTATGAATGTTATATTCACCACCCACGCATCACCAAGATCCATATATTTATTTTTATGACTTTGTTTCTTAGAGTGCTGTGTTTGGCAGTTGTTTTTTTTTATTTATTATTTGCACTTTTTCTCAAATATTTTTCTTTTAAATACAAATCAAATTAGATCTCATTCTCTAACATTTCTTTAATGAAAATTAAAAAGAGAAAAAGCATTCAAGTGTTCAGTTTGATTTCAGCTGAAAATTTAACAAAGAAAAAATTTTGCTTCAAGAAAAAGACTTTAAGTATAGTTATTGTTTCAAATCAGATGCAGAATGCACAATTGAACATGATAAACCACAGCAACGCATACACTGTTCAGGGTAATGTTTTCATGTTTTTTTTACTCAAAAGCAGCAAGCAAGATTACAAATCAAGGTACCTTCATTTGATCTCATTAAGACAAAGACTTTGAAATATGCATGGTCCTATGTAAAAGGAGTTAACAGTTTTGAAAAAGGGGTTCAAGCCAAAAAAAAAAAAAAATTGAGTTTTAAGAACGGAAAGCATCAACTCCAGATCTGTCGACTTGAAGAATTTAGCTTTTTGGCACATTCAAGCCCTAACTTAAAGTATTTTACAAAGCATCTCAGTAGCAGTAATAACGATAGTAAGGATAAAGAAATTATCTGGCTGTCTTTTACACAAAAATTAAAATCACTGTGAGTAACCATCATAAACATACTTTTAGGATTGAATTTCGGAAGCAGCAAAGTCAATGTAACAGTTTTCAGTCCCAAAACGTCTTTGGACCAGTAAGTTTATTATTTGATAACATGTACAACCGATTTAAAAAGAAAACAATGGTCCCCATTTTATCCACATATTGGTCAGATACCCTGCCTTTTGAAAAACCAGAATTTATTATTTTTCCTCTTATTTCCGTATTTCATTAACTTGGTCATCGTTTCATCTGTAAGTTACAAAAAATCACTAGGGACAGGCAGATCTAGTACTAACTTTTGCCTTTCATCAACTAAAGTGGTTATGTGGGAAAAAAAACCCCACCTAAGTTAGAAACAACAATTTCATGGAGAGTGGGAATAAATTGAGGACAAATTATGAATTGAGTAATATACATCAGCATTTAATGGCACACATTTGTTGAGCTAAGGTAAAGGCAAAATCAATTTTCAGTTAAAAGCAAAATTTCAATATTTGCAAACTTATTTCAGCGATTCAGGATTGCACAGAATTCCCATTATTAATTCCAAAGAGATGCTTTTTAGAGCAAAGCGAAGAAACCCAAACAAAAGTCTTTGTTGTGTTGTAAGTGTGATGCCTGTTTGTGGGGATTGTATGATTTGTGTTTCATGTTGCAATACAATTTACAAAGCCATAATAATAAATCGAAAGCTCCAGCCTTCAGTGCATATATGTTGGGTAAGTGTTTGAATATTTGTCTGTATTTTTATGTTTTTACACTGTATCTCCATTACAAGATTAATATATCAAAGAGCCAGCTAGTGTGAGCAGTGAAGAAATAAAAAAAGACACCAATAAATTGCAACTTGAAGGTTCAAGAAAGCATCAATAAAAATAAAAACTGAATGGACCTATCAAATATTTCCATAAATAAAACAACAATGCCTTAACCTCATTAAGAGTGAAATGAAAAAATCTATGCTCTTATTTCCTCTCAAATGTTCATCCAAGCAATATAGAAATAAAAAATAAAGGCAAATCTCTAGTACCGCTACCAGTAATAACAATTTCATCGCTCAGGTTGATCTCTTGTCGCAAAAGCAAAAATATTGATTGCCTAGCTGCATCTGTTTACAATCAACATAACCCTCCTTTCATCTGTTAAAACTTCCACTTTGACTGCTTGTAAATATATCACACAATAAAAAGGAACAAAGTTAAACAAACTAGTAACAGAGTCAACAACATTAATTTGTGATTTCATCTTCAATAACAAACAGAGATGGGCACAACTCCCCCCAAAAATCCTGAGGTAGTTGCATATAGGTATATACATACATACAATAAATATATATATATATATATATTCAGTAGGAAAAAAAATTCGGAATTCTGGAGAAATCTCTGAACAAAATACATGTACTCTAAATAAACAGAAAGAGGTATTTAGAAAAAAAATGTTTATGGCTATGACCTCGCTGCGGCTATGAATATAGTGGATTGTTGCTATAATTGACAAATATAACAATTTGGGGCAGAAAAGCCAGATTATTTTAGAATTTATTACGCATTTTCTTGGACGGCTTCAATCAACATTAAAGGTTTCAACAATCAACATTCAGAGAAATATATTGCGAACCAACAAAATAAAAAATGATTATTTAGAGCGTGAATAGACAAGCAAAGGGAATAGGCCAAGATATTTAGAGTAATTTGAGAATAAAAGAGGATTAAAATATACAGCATGGCACTATGGATTACACAATTAGGGCAACATCAGTTTGTTGACATTATCAGCAAACAGCGGGATTGGCTGTAACAATTCACTGTACAGTCAACACTGTTTAAGTCAATGTCTAGGGCACATAATTAGAAAGATCAACTTACAATAACATGTACATGAAAAAAAATCTGGTTACGTGATTTTTTAAAATTTGCTCCCCTGATTGAAACTTTTTATTTTTTTTTGCTTCTGTGCTCCTTTTTCACTTTGTAAAACAGTAAATAAGTACAATTTTGCGTTTTAGTGGCTAAGTTGTCTACTCTGGACTACTTGCTCAAAGTTTCAAGATGTAGATCTAATGTTTCAATGTGTTTATAATACGCCTAAGTTATGGCTTTCTATTAGCATTTACTTCTAGCCTAAGATCGAATCAAGGCTGGGGGAGTCCGTGTTTGAAGGTTGGCAGTGTACAACTAGAGAAATTAGATTCAGATGGATCTACCATCTCGACCATTACCTGCCTTGTGTTGGCTGCATTGAAAATTTACTCGACCCTAAGGGTCTTTGTTTTTAAATTGAGGGAAAGGAGAGGAGGTAAATAACATTGACTAGACTAAGACAGACAAGCCTAATTGTACAACAAACATCCCAACAAAGCCAGTTGGCCACTGCCTCCCCCACCCGACTCTCCAACACATGTTCGCATACATAAGTTGATTGAAAATGATGAGTATTCTTGATCATGACATTTACACTGCCTCAGCGTTAGAGAAGAGAGAGGGTCTAGAGAGATAGCAACACTTTGATGTTTAGACAAAGCCAGCCAACACAGCCTAGGGCAACACAATAGATGCTGCTGATGTAAAAAGTGGGAATAGATCTAGAACAAGGCCTGCCTCTAGATTAGACTGTTGGCCTGCAATGAAGAATGCCCTCCCTCCCCTTCTCCCTCAAACACAAAAAAAAACCATATAAAAAAATTCCCTCAATGGCCCCCACCTGCGGCTGTAGTAAAGTGCTGGGTAGCATAACACAGGCTGAAATGGATAGAAAAACACTATGACAATTCAGAGTCAAAGATACAATGGCAAATTTAAGCAACTGATCTGCACCACAGGAACTGGGCAAACATCTCCACAGATAGAGATGCTACGGCTTACGTGTTAGAAAATGAAGTCAAGGTGGGTTTTGTTTTATGATGTATTTATACAAGAAAGTACAAAACGTTTAGAACAGTCTTCTTTTTTTTCCAATTATTAAAATAAATTTTTTAACTTTTTAGAGAAAATAATTTATGCTATGTAACTTTCCCTAAATTCCTACACTACTCATTTAAATATCGGTTCCATTAATGCTCTGGTAGTATTTTGAGTTTTTCAATTGGTACCAACCTTGACCTAAAAACAGTGGATTCACACAGTGGGATTTCAGAATTGAATAATGTGACAATGCTAGGTGATTCAATTTCTTAAGATTATGCCTTATTCTATGCCTGTCGATGTTTTCAGGTAAACCTTTAGAGCTCTGATTGGAGTCCTCATGTCCTAAACTGTGGATTGCCGACACAAAGTTCAGTAAAGGTGAGTTAAGGTTGTACATTACAACCAGGCCCCCACTGCTACCAGGACATGTGTCGGTTTTGTAGATAAATGTAAGTTTAGGGGGAGATGAATACCCCAACTCGTGAGACTCTGCATACCCTACAGTGATTTGCTTAGGCCTTCCATGTGGGTGAGATATAACAATACAGAGGCTTTTCTCCTGGGACTGCAACTTTTCTCGGGTCTTAAAAAACGGATTTGCTTTAAAATGAGGAAGCAAAATAAGTTGCAGTTGCTCTATTAAGCCATCATCGTGAGTAACACAGTCAAGAATACATAGATCTCCATGAATATCTTTCTTTGACATTTCATGCACTTGAAGTGACTTCATTCTGCCATCTTTTTTGGAGTCCTCATCATTGTAGAAGAAATCCACCGTGGTCTCTTTAGCTTCCTCTGAATTATATACCACGTGACATGCTGTGACCAAAGAAACAATATGCCACTTCTGATGAGGTCTGTCTTTATTGTCTTCATTGGTACTAACATCTGGACGCACAGAGTTGCCCTCATAAGTATCTATGTGAAAGAGCAATCCTGAGCCTGTGTGCAAAATATGAGTTCCTTTGAACTTGTGGAATGAGTAGCCCTTCGGCCTCTTTTCACTGGTATAGCCCACTTTTACTCTGACTACAAAGTCAGAAAATCTTTTCACTTCGTCAAAAAATGACTGTGTGCGATAGCCTTCAGGAAGATTATCAATGCAAAATTCTGGTACAGGGATAAACCTCTTGTGTCCAGGGTTTTTCTTACAATTTTTCCAGGCCTGACTGCCCTCTGCTGCTTCACAACCCGCCCCAAAAACCTCACATTCGTGATCACCTGAAAAAACATTACAAATCGGTTTATATGTGTTATTGTCTTATATAAACAGCAAGACAACTATATCTTTTTCCCCAATTTTGGAACAATTTTTCGTTCCCTTTCATTTCATACATAAGATCACCTGAAATTACATAAAAAAGGGTTTATTTGTGTTTTGTGTCATCAAAACAGTAAAAGAATTATATCTGTTAGCTCAATTTGGGAACAATTTTTCTTTTCTCCTCTGCCAATTTTTTCAGACAGGTCGAGATAAACTGAATGCAAACTTCTAATACTACATGGGAAATCACTGTGCCTTTACCTACTCAGGCCTGATGGAAACAGTATTTTTTTGTTTTGTTTTGATAACAAATGGCAATGGGACTACTGATGTTTGTGAGATTCATAAACTTGGCCATTAAAATAGCCTGATTTATAAACTTTAAGGAGTCTTTTTGAGAGGTAACTTGTGAAAGATGTGTTAATTATTATCAGAATACATATATAAGGTGCACACACATAAATAAATATATAGTCAACACTGCTTAAATCGGTGTCCAGGGGACAAAATTAAAAATTACATTAAAAAATCGAGTTACAAGGGTTTTTATCTGTTAACTTCCCTGATTCAAAGCAAAACAATTTTTTTTTCTTTTGAGTGGGGGAGCATTGTTTGCAGAAGTCCAATTTCCTTTACCAAAATTGCTTGCTGGTTCATTTGCTTTTATATTCATTACTAAATTATTAAATAGGACGTTTGAAGCTCTGACTGTAAACTAAATTAATTGAGTTTTCTCAACACTATCATGTTGTGATTGGTCCTGTCTTAACATCATGGTGTCTAGATATCTCAAAAAGTATCTTCTTAATTGGTGGTTAAATTGTATTCGCAAAACATCAAATTCATTGAAACATCTTACCGGTTTTCGTCATTGCTGCCGTCAGTGTGTGTTTTTGTTTTAATTCAATTTTTTTTTTTTGCTACCTCATTTCTTTTTCACTTCATAAATAAGTTCAATTTTTTTTTTAGTGGAAAAGACATCTACTCTGTGACCTTGATCTAAGTCCAAATTTTCTAACATAGATCAAGTGTTTTAATGTGGATTATAATACACCCAAGTGATGGCTTTCTGCATCGCTAGCATTTACTTCTAGCTTAAAATTGAATAAGGTTGGGAGAGTACATGACCTAGGTCAGTACATGTAATATTTTGGCTACAGTGAAAATTTACTAGGCACTGAGGTCTTCATTCTTCAAATGAGGAAAAGGGGAAAAGGTGTAATGTGTGTGGGAGGGGGAAAAAAATTACATGGGACTAACATTGACTAGACCAAGATGGACAAGTCTAATTGTTCAAAAATAATTACAACGCGCATATCTCAACAAAGCCAGCATCGTCACAGTTGCACTGCCTCATTGCTAGGAGAGAGAAAGAGATAGAGAGATAGAAACACTTTGAAGTTTAGACAAAGCCAGCCAATGCAGCCTAGGGCAACACAATAGATGCTGCTGATGACATTAGCGTGAATAGATCTAGAACAAGACCTGTCTCAATATTCGAGTGTTGGCCTGCAATGAGAAATGCCCTCCCTTCCCTTCCCCTTAAAAAGAGCAAAAAACAAACCTTTCCACTGTAGCCCTATCATATGAATGTAATGAATCGCTAGAGAATGTAACACAGGGTGAATTGGATAGAAAAACGCTGGCCTTACGCACACGCATATCAGTTAGCATAACATTTTTATTGATTATTAGGAGGAAAAACGTTCTTTGATGAGTGGTGCCAAACTGTAAAATATCAACTTAGAAAAAAATTGAGTTAAGCGGTGGCCCTACACATTAAGTCTTCAAAGGGGGTGATTCCAAGTAAAGACATTGACTTGAATGAAAATCGACTTAAGCGTCTTCAGCTTAAGCAGTGTCGACAGTATTAAGATAAGATAATATAAGATAATAAGATAAGAGAAAGAGAAAAAAGAAAATGAGAGAAGAAAGAGAGAGAGACAAACAGACAGCAGACAAACAGACAGATATTCAAACAGGCAGAGGCAGAGTGAAAAGGGTAAGAGGGAGTGCATACACACATAACTGAATCCATGCATCTTGTTTAGCAACTCTTTTTAACAGAACCCCTATAGAATTTTTAAAGTACATGTATGTAATGAATTATCCAAACAAGAATGTTAAACCTAGGAATGAGAAAACAAAAGTGGAAACCACAAATTAGAAAGTAATTCAGCAACGCTTTTGTCGAAAGATGTAAGAGTAAGGAAAAGAGAACCCACCTTTCCTACTTTCATCCGACCAATCATCGTTCAAAAAAATCTTTCCTTCTTTTTATACATAAGCCTACTGAAATACTACAAATATTTATTAAGATCCATGTACACATCTATATAATTTTGATGCATTACCTTGATCTCTCTTTTTTGCAAGCACCCTCACCCTCTCATCTGAAATAAGAAAGATTTAAGCACAAGTTAAAATATATTCCTAAACCAAATGACATAAGTCTATGTATTTGTTTTACACAACATCTTTTACTCACAATGCAATCCAATATAATTAAAACTTTTTAATTGCATGATATTATATGACATTATAACTCTCACACATTACCTCGATTTTGCTTTTTAGCGAGCATCCTCACCCTCGTATCAGAAATGAAAAAGATTTTGAAAAAAGAAAATATATTCCTAAGCAAATAATATCCGTCTATGTATTTGTTTAACACAACATCTAGGACTCCTTGTGCAATCCAATAAATTAAAACGTCTTAATTCATGTTATTATGTGACACGCATAACTGTCTTGCTTTGTGAGATCTGGTGCCTTGATTAAAAAATAACAAGATTTGAACAATGTAAAAACCATAGAATACCATCCTTTTCTTGTTGATCTCCTTGTGAAGTTAGATTTCCTGAGGAAGATCTCAGCCTGCCTTCCGCTATATTTGAAGATAAAATAAGGTAAACACAAGCTTAAGGAGACAAAATTGTCTTATTTAAGTTGTAGTACACAATACAATATTTGTAGCTTTTCAAACAAAACTGTAAACAGTTTGTAACAGTTGTAAGAATCTTCACAGTTTTCAGCACTTCATAATCAGTACTGTTTACAGGTTTGTGACATTTAAAAGAATTTACCATGTTTCCAACTTCTCCAAGAATCTTAAAATATTCATAAAACACCCTTTAAAAAAATAGCAACATTAGCAAAAAATCTGTACATATATGCTCCTTATATGTTAACTATGAAAGGTAAGTGAAACTGTGAAAAAAGAATATAGGACAGACAAGTAAATAATCCCTTCAGCCCACATTGAGTTACCCTGCGATTTATTATTATTCAAACTCTCTGATTGCAGAAAATATAATATCTTATAAAATACACAAGCCCTTGCTTTCATGATAAACCCACTTTTCACAACGAGAAATCTGGTAGCTTGATAGAAAAACAAGTTTTGAATAGGACATCGGCAATACAGAAAAAAAAACAAAAAAATACCTTCCTTTGCCTGTTTATCTCCTTGTGAAATGGGATTTTCTGAAGATGATCTCGGAATGCCTTCAACTGTTTTTGAAAATAAAGAATTGCTATCACTCAAGAAGGAAGTTTAAAAATACTTATTTAAGTTGGAATAAAAAAGGAAAAAAAAAACAAAAAAACAATAATTTACATCACATGAGAATACTCAGAGCAATTTAAATTGTGCTGCAGGTCATGTTGTCTTAATTTGAAACAAAATAATCACTGAAAATCGAGTGAGACACAAGAGATTATGATAATACTGGTATAAAGTAAATGCACAAGTAACCAGTTTTTCTCATAAAGAGCTATGAAGAAGTAATGCAAAAACATGATTGTGAAATAATACTTATAAAATGGATTTTTTGCGTATAGAAATATAGATATTTAAAACAGAGACTTCAAATATAAAAAAAAAAAATCTATATCAAATACATTTGACACAAGAATGAGAAAAAAAAGGAAATTGCAATATGAACAAACATCTACGATATTTGCAGCACTCTAAAGAATCTCTTTATGGTTTCAAACATTTGAAAAAATCTCTACAACATATGTAACATTGCGAAGAATCCCTTCAATATTTGTAACAATGCAAAGAATCTCTACAATATTTGTAACATTGCAAAGATTCTCTTCAATACTTGTAATATTGCAAAGATTTGTAGTATTGCAAAGCATCTCTACAAAGTTTGCGACAGTACAAAGAATCCGCTCAACATTTCAGCATTTCAAGGATCTCTGCAATTTTGTTGACATTTAATAACCTTTACCATGTTCTTTACTTTCCACAGAATCCTTATTATGTTTAAAATATTCAAAAAATTCATTTAAAAGGTTGCAACATTGAAAAAAATCTGGTATGATGTTTTCAATGTCTCAACTGATGAATGGTATAACAGAAACTATGAAAATGGAATTCAGAGAAACAACCACACATTGACTTATCTGGTGATCCATTGCTATTCAAATTCTTTGTTTGCACAAAATATGACATCTTATAAAACTTACTAGAATTAAATCTTTTGTACTCACAAACCCTTGCTTTCATGATACATGTATATCCTCTTTTTTTGATGCGAAATCAGATGCACTGATAAAAGATTAAGTTTTGAATTGGATATCTGTAATGAAGAGACGAAAACAAAGGATTCCATCCTTTTCATGTTGATCTAGTTGTGAAGACGGATTTTCTGAAGAAGATCTCAGCATGCCTTCCACTGTATTTGAAAGTAATTATATTATTAGGAAGTTTAAAATTTTCTTATTCAAATTGGAATACAAAAGAAAAAAAATCATAATTTATATCATTTGAGCTTACTCAGCAGTAATTTAAATTGCGCTGTAATTCAAATAATAATTGAACATGGCGGAAAAAGAGATAATATTGACATAAAAAATAATGTACAAGTAACAAGTTTTCTACATACATAAAGAGAACCAAAGAAGGAAAACACAAAGTATTATTGTGAAAAAAATAGTTAAAATGTTTTCGTCAAATGTAGGTGTAAAAAATGGAGACCACAAATATGAATGAGAGAATATATTCAAATATTTTTACATACAAATCCAAAAAGTGAAGAAAACGAAAATCACAAAAGAAACTCAACAATGTTTGAAATATTCACAAGAATTTTGGAAATGTTTTCTACATTCCGAGCAATCACTACAATTTTTTGCAGCATTTTAAAAAATCTTTATAATGTTGTCAATGTGTAAACTCATGAAAACCAAAGAAGAGAAGCTACAAAAATGGGAGCAATAGAAACAAAAAACCTTCCTGAGACTGCATACTTGTGTCTTCAGTTTACGCTCCTTAAAAATAAAATGCAGTTTTCAATTAATCTACCTTCAAAGACTTCAAAAGCTCATGAGAGTTATTATTATTATTATTTTTTTTTTTTTATTGCATTTGAACATTTCATTCAATTCACTCTTATTATTGTTGCTATTAACTATTTACTTTGTACCATTTACATATATGTTTTCAAATACGTACTTACTGATGACAAAGATGTGATCACTTTGGAAGTAATCTTAGATACAATCAAGCGAAAACATGACTATAAATATGAAAGTGCTGATACAAAACTTGCTGTTCTGAGAAGAGAAAGAAAAAAAAAACATTTTTATTCTATAATTTTTTTTTTATTATAAAAAATTCATAATTGTTGTCAAAAGAACTAAATGGTTGATTGATAGCTATTGTTGCATTTATAAACTTTATCAATACAATTTATACCCACAGATTATGAACAAATCAACTAACATATGCATGAAATGTTAATACGTTAATTGATATTAACATCCGCATTGACAATTTTCTTTAAAACTAATTAAAGAAATAGCAAAAAGTGGAGACATGGAAAAATTTAAAGAGAGTTTAAGAGAGAAGTATAGATGAGTAAAAATGTTTGAAAGAAAAAGAGAAGACATTGACAGAGGGAATGTGTCTATATACGAGAGGAGAGAGAGAGAAAGAGAGTGAAATAAGAACAGTGATAATAGCAGAAAAGAATATCATCCTTTTCCTGTTGATCAGGAAAATCAATACAACAGACAAAATTTTGCAAAATGGATGAATATAAAAACACAGTCCTTCTTTCATACAGGATAATAATCAATTACAGCTTTACTGTTACCTGCCTTCTCATGCAAGGTCAAAATCTTAAATAAATTTACAAGTATGTTTACCTATTCAAATGAACAGGTAAAGGAAAACATATGTCTGGAAACAAACATTAATGGATAGTATCCCTTTTTAAATCAAGTAGTAAAATGTTATTGAAATAAATTTTGCTGTGTAATTGTAAAACTTTCACTATTTCTTTAACCATGCTTTAAATTTTAAATGATACCATTTAAAAAATTAAAATTTATACTTCAAGTTAAAAAAAATATTGTTTCAAAATAAGAGCTCACCTATGACAGGAGGTAAATTGTATTAAATTTTAATTTTGTTACCTTTTTATAGCAGTTTGACTTTCTTTTTACCACACTTGATATGATACAATGTACGATCTGGATATTAGAATATTTAGTTAATCTATGCTATTTTTCTAGCTTTATTGTCTGGTAAATTTTACTGAAATGAATTTTTTTGCAAAATATCAAAAAGTTTCAGTAATTTTTTAACTACTCTTGATTTTGAAAATTTAGTGCAATTTAAAAAACTAAAATGTGTTCTCTTTCTTTTGAAAAAACAAAAACTCAAATGAGGTGGGCCTAAAATTTACCAGATATTCAAGTTTGTCATCTATTAGTAATAGTTTCAGTATTCCTTTAACCACATTTGACACAAAGATAGGGAAATCTGGTAAATTTCGTACAAATTAAATTCACCCCTTTTACTATTGTTTCAGTGCAATTTTTACCACATATGACACAAAGATTGCCTATCACATTTTACACTTGAAAAGGATTTTTTAATGACATAATGAATTACCAGATTCCAGATCTGTCCACAATGTTATATAAAATGATTGCCTTGTGAAATGAAGCATTTAATCGTCGAAGTGATACAATCAAGACCTATCAAGCCAAGATTAATTTCAATAAAGGTCTATTGAACCAGTCTAGATGTAACTAGATCTAGGTCTGTATCAGGGTTTGTCATTGCAAAGAAATTGCAAAGACTGGATTTTTTATTGTATGTGTCTCAAGACTTACGGTGAGAACAGAGAGAATGTTTGCTTGTGATTAAAGCAAGCGCAAGATCGCAAGTGCGCTCTGAAAAGGCGCTTGTTGATTCTTTATAGCACATAGAGAAAGCTCGTGATTTGGGCTTGTTCTGCTCCCTTGCAGGGTCACAGTCAGGTAGTTTCATACTATGGTGAACTCCTGACAATGAGCTGAAGTTTTTACTGTCTACACAGTGTTTTCCCTATAATTTCTAGGTCTTTCTAACCATGGCGACTCGTTTCAAATAGTCAGCATTTTGCCTAAAATTCTTATTTTTGAAAATAGTAAGAAAGTTGGCTTTCAGGAAGTCATAGAACCTAGGATAACCAAGACTTAGTGTCACTGGCATCATCCAATTTTAGCAGAGGATCATCTCATTGTCATGTTAAGGTTTATAAGCCACTCTTGACTCACAAATCATTGTATTCCCGGTAGAAAATAAAACAAAGTAAAATAATTTAAGACATATATAATGATGTTGTGAAAAAATAAATTTATTAAATTATACATTCATAGTTATTGTCACAATTTACGTTCAATAAGCATATATTATGTCATAGTTATAAAGTTACGTTTTGTTCTTTTCTTTATTGTTTCCTTTCTTTCTTTCTTTTTTTCTTGGAGAGACGATTTAAAAAAAATCAGGTATTGATAATGATAACTTATTACTGATGGTGATATTGTTTTTTAACATCTTACTGATATGAGACTTTTTCTTCGGCAGAATTTTTAGATTTAGTTATTTATCTCGGAGAGTTTGATTCAAGATCAATCTCTAATTATTATTGTATCTGTAGGCAGACTAAACCAAGAGGTAGAGCCTAGATCTCGGGATGACTTGAGCCTAGATCAAGGCTCTAGGTTGCTCAAAAGGTTGTCGGTGATGTTCCAACTTCTGTTAGATTTAGAAAGTCTTGAAAGATATAGATCTAGACCTAGATCTTTATCTATTCCCCAAAGAGTTTAAATGTAGAGTTTGGACTCTCTTAGCTAAACCTCTAAGATTTTGCTGTTTCGCCTTGATGGGCAGGCCAAAGGCTTCTAATCTAAATTTAGATCTACCTTTATCAGCAACTGATGAAATAAAGGGGTAATTGGTATCAAGGGTGAAAATTTTTAATTGTGGCGATATGGTGTGAAAGAAGCACTGGGCCTCTAGATCTATTATAACTGGATCTGCGACCTTTTCATAAATTTCAAAATGCTGAAGATGAAGAATCTCTAGATCTAAATTTTGGTCTAATTTGTTCAAAATCAAATACACTCACTAAAACAGACAGTATGAAAACATGATGCTTGATCTCGAGATAATTATTGTA
The DNA here is from genome assembly GCA_019648995.1 of Plakobranchus ocellatus. Taxonomy (NCBI): domain Eukaryota; kingdom Metazoa; phylum Mollusca; class Gastropoda; family Plakobranchidae; genus Plakobranchus; species Plakobranchus ocellatus. The sequence continues at coordinate 899,552 of BLXT01007705.1, forward strand.
AGTGGAAGGCTGGAAGCTCTGAATGGGCGGTAACCAGGGTAAATCAGCCACGGCTAGCTGAGGGTACTCCAGATTGATAAATATTTTGATCGGCTCGAAAGGAGAGCGTTACTATCATGGATAACGTCAGTAGGGATTTTACCCTACGATAG
>BLXT01007705.1:915835-927106 GCA_019648995.1 Plakobranchus ocellatus
GGGAAAGGATAATTGAGTTATTTCAGTGAGGGAAATGCTCTTGAGCTAAAAATCTGAAGGAAGGGAATAGAAAGTAAAATAAGAAGAGTCTCAAGAATGACTTAGAACTGTTAAGTTATAGGTATTATTAAACACTGCATGTGACAATAAAACCTTTTCGAAAGAATAAAGAACAGAATCACGCTAAGTCTTGCCGAAATTTGAAAGAAACGTTTAATAATTTGGATCAGGAACAGTTTTAGAAAAGCAATTAAGTTCCATAATTATTTAGATCTACAAGCTCTCTAACATCAGCGGTTTATCTCTCAGCAAACTCTGCAAGCCCTTTTTACAATCTCACAGCGCTTTCTTCTTTACCCATGCTTACGGGTTCTGGAAAATACTAGTTATGCTATCCATAGGCTTACCTGGTCAATAAGAAACAAACAACCAATTCTAGAAAAGGGTAGAATCCACATCTATTTGATCAAGATTAGCTAATAATATGGACCAACCAAATACTCTCATTTTCCTCCCTTTATACATAAACATGACACGCCTACAATGTCCCCAGGAAACAATCTAACAACTTCCTATAAACAATTGTCTCACACCCTCGAGAATCTTCTTGAAATTCATAGATTCAAAAAGGAAATAAAGCTATACATAATATCCCTAATATCCTTATTAAGCTAAACTAGTTTTACCTAGGCCTACTAAAAATGCGACCGAACATTACAAGTAAACAAGGCCAAATCACAATATCAAGATCTAAACTAAATTCACAGCAACCAATTGTCACAAAGAGAGAAGAGCATTGCTTTTTTGCAAGGAGGAGGAGATAAAAAATGAGAAAAGATAAGGGTAACATCGGGATTCTCAAGCTGTTTTAATAAGATGATGTTGCAAACAAAGCATTTTGTTGATCAAATTTCAGGTGATCATAAGTGTGAAGTCTTAGGGCAGGGTTCTGAAGCAGCAGATAGCAGTTGTGCCTGGGACAGGTGTACTAAAAACCCTGGACACGAGAGATTTATCCCTGCACCAGCGCTCTTCATCGATGATCTTCCTGAAATTTATATTGGCCCAGTGTTGGTTGAAACGTTATCCAATCTGTCTGATCTAGTAGTCAAACTGTATGTTGGCTAGAGCAGTGGAGAGCGGCCCAAGGATTACCCATTCAACAAGTTCAGAGGAACAAATGTTTTGCACACAGGCATGTGATGGCTCGCTCGCATAGATACCAATGGGGGCGACCGTTAGTCTCCAGACTGTAGCACCAATAACATCGCACCTCTTCATGAATGGTACATCATTTCCTTGATCACATCATGTCACATTGTGGATATTTCAGAAGAAGCTGAGGCGACCATGGTGGATTTCTTCTACGATGATGAGGGCTCTAGAATAGACGGTAGAATGAAGATACTTAAGGCGCACTGTGTCGCACAGAGACATAGCGAAAGAGACATCTGTATTATTGGTTGTGTTTCATGCGACGATAGTTTAATAGAACGACTAAATCAAATTTCCTTTCCTGAACTACCACCAAGTCCTTTAGCAACTACTGAAGAATTTGCGCCATCAGAGCGTGAAGGCCTCTGCGTTGTTTTGTCTCACCCGCATGGCAGATAAAAGCAAGTAACGGTAGGCTATGTGGAGTTGTACCACCTAAAGCTTAGCTCTACACCTGAGATCACATTTTCTTACAAGACCGACACATGTCCTGCCAGCAGTGGGGGCCTAGTCATAGTGATTTTCCAAGCACCACTTACACTGATTTTAAGATCGGCACTTTACAGTTTAGGACGTGTGGAGTTCAATCTGAGCCGTAATGCTTTGATTGAATTTGTTCCTCAGCGTCGTTGTAAATCAATGATACAGTATTTTTTTTTTAATAGCGCTGCCAAATCCGATCGATGGTGGTTAAATTTTTCCAACAATCATCAGACAATGCTTTCATATGCATTGACGAATTTGTACCAAGGATCATCAGGATTATACTTCTCTTAATATACTCTGTATCATGTAACTCAATCGCTACCGACAACGTGGTTCAGCGCAGTGCATATATTGAAATCTTTAACATTAAAAAAAAACCAAAAACCAAAAAACCAAAAATAAAGGCAATCCCAGAACCGAAAGTAACAACTTGAAAATATTTGAACTAGCCCTACGGTCTACATATTTCTTTCTGACGGGACCTTTTAGTTCGAGCCCACACTGACACCCTGGCCTGACGAGGGCCTTAAAGCCTGAGATCACTTTGGTGAGGACGAAATGTATGCATGAAATCCCAAACCAAACAAAATATCCTTATTTTGTGAGATATTCAGTTCCATCAATATCCAAAAAGCTTTTTTATGTACAAGTCAGAAAATGAAACAGTAGGTTGTTGCTCATCAGTGAGATGGAAACTTAGCTTCTAATTAGGGGCATGTCTTCAAAGACACGTGGTTTTTATCGATTTTTTTTTTACAATGCAATCACACTTTCTGCATTTTTCCCACACATGTACGAGAGTGTTCACATTTGTCATATTATTCTTTATTTAAGCAGGATACATGAATCAAGTATTACTTGTAGAGTATTAGTTATTTATACTATAATAATGTTTCTTATTGTCGAGAGGTATTTTACTGATTGAAATTTTTCTTAGCCATAAAAAAGTTTAAATTGTTTCCAGGTATCAGCAGCAAAATATAAATATTAGAATATATTTCTAAGTTCTAAATATAGCCATCATTTTATCACAATGCAAGATTGTTGATAATGAATTTTTTTCCCGTATGTACTACTTGCTCATTTCATAACATGAGACACCATGTGGTTTGCAGTGAACAATGGACAAGAATATCATTAACTATATTCAGCAATTATGGATGGTATGCAATATAAAATCTTGAAAAATAAAGAAGTTTAAAATGCATTCACGTGGTCTAGGTAAGGAATTTTTTTCAGAGGGAAGGAGGATTATGTTGACTTTAAACATCTATATCTTAATGTAGACACACGTGAGACTGGATATTAAATCACACATATAGCTGGGCTACAATTTTGGCATCACCACATTCAGTAAATATCCATACTTTTATGACAAGTGTAAATTGAATAAGCTAAATTCCACACACTAGAGCTTCGATAATTTTGTTGAATTTTATTTAATTAATTAATATATGAAGTTTGTAAAAGAAAATTATGAATTTTCTTTTTAAAAAAGTGTTCAAATGTTTAAAGTGACCCCACAGTTTATTTTGAATGACTTTGTAATACATGAAATATTACGAGGTTTTAAGACTTGACGATAATTTTTTATAATGTTTAAAACCATGTAAATAAGAGATACACGTTTTATAATCAGAGGTGCTTTTTTGCCTTCAAATGGAAACATGCATTTGTAAAGTATTTGTCCAAAAGAGATAAAATAAGCTTAATTGATTTTTACTTTTGCATCTTGCTTGTGTAGCAATAAAGGGTAGGGTTTGCCTAAAGAGGGTTGTTAGCGTTGTCTTGTATATTATGAGGGGAAATGAATTTTCTTATCTGATTTGAAACATTCATTCTTTGAGTATTATTTGTTGAATACAAATTTTGAGTTTAAGTAAAAATCATATTTAAACCAGCTTTAAAATTTTTTTTTCTATTAAAACATTACATTAAGATTTTGTGTTTTTTGTAAATCTTGTACAATATACTCCTTCTGTGTATTTTTGAAACATGTGTAAACTTTTCATGTATTTTTTCTGTACTTGTGCAAGGATGTACACGTTTGTAAGAGCGAATTCTCGCTCTGTTTGAAGGACATAGTATGCAATATACAAGCAGTTTTTACCTTACTTACGATACTAGCATTGTATTTGGAGAACATTAACTTTTTGTGTTGTAACAATATTCTGTAACTTTAAAACGTATTTTACTTGGTGATGCTTTTCACGCTCATTCACATTAAAAATTTTCTGGGTGGAAATCCAACTTCTGCGTCTAAAAACCCGTTTAAGTTTAGCTTGCAATATTATAGTTATCCTTTTTTATATTATCATAATTTTACTATGAAGAAAATTATATCTAACACCTATGGAGAAGAATTTTCGTATGAATTTTTTTAAAACGCAAACTTCATAACATAACTGTGTGCATTTACAGTCACATGTCGAATTTTTTATTTATAAAATTCTTCTTTCCTTACATTGTATTCGAGAATCGTTCTCATTTGAATCAAGGCTAAAGTTATTGATTCAAAGTTGCATGACACACACACACACATATATATATATATATATATGTATATGTATTTATTTATGTATGTATGTATGTATGTATGTATGTATGTATGTATGTATGTATGTATGTATGTATGTATGTATGTATGTATGTATATTTGCATTGCATACGTTGAATAAACGCATATAAGCTTGTTCAGTTTACAGGATAATAATCTAAAAAGCCGACTTTTCAAGAGAGAATTATGGCTAACGCAACATCATGGAGGAAACTCCTTTATTTCCTCATGTTGTCATCGCACATTCTGTTTTTTTGAGACCACGTATTTCAAGTACAAGAGGGGCGTAGATGGCACAGTGGCTAGCGAGTACATCCTGAGATCTGCAGCGACCCCTTCTGTCGCGGGCTTGAGCCCCGCACCGGCGCCCTGCCTGACGAAGGGCTGAAAGCCTGAGATCACCTTGTCGTGGACTTCATACAAAAAACAAGCCTTAAGTGCAAATAAATAATTTTGTCTTTCATTTTATGAGGCATGATTCTTTATAACTAAGTTCCACGTAAATTTAGGTTCTCTTAAAATGGGCTAAGTCCTTGGTAGGGGTGAAAACCGCAAGTTTGGAGGGCTTAGTCAGAGGTCGGTGATTGCAGAACAATCGTTCGTTTCAGCTTCTAAACAGATGTGAGGAAGCTAAAAAGCTCTGCTATCTATCGATAGTGCAAGATTAGTAAATATATTTATTCAGCGTTACAAAGAGACCCACATGTCTTAAACATTTTTTGTCACAGTTGAAGAGCAATAATACAAAAACGTGTGTATTGGAACTCTCGGAAAAAGCCTGTAAAATATTGAGGATATTTTAAAACCAATAGCAAACTTTCTCTTGAAGATAAAAAGAAAAAAAAATTGTGTGAAATATACTCTTCAAAAGGGTTTAGAGCACTTTAATTTCCTAATTTATTAGAACAATTGCCTAAAATACGATTAAAAAATGGTATCCTTACTGTTTTTGTGCCTATCGCAAAAAAATAGCCTGCACATATCAAAATTTCTCTCTTTGTTGGATAAAGTTTTGGCTAGGGGAACAACCGCCAATCTCGGAGAAGAAAAGTTAGCCAGAAAACGGTGATTGAATACATTGGAATTGTTCGACTTCAGGTTCCAAAAGAATATCAGGAAGCTAAAAATTATTTTAAATATTTAAGTATTTGTAGTCGAAAATTCGTAGTTACTTTTGATAAAGCTACCAGCAGTTTAAACACAAATACAGCTTGCTTTTTATTTATTTTTTTTTTTATATTTCTCTTTATTTATAGCTTTTCCAATAAACAATATTTTTTATTCAACACGCTAAAATACTAAATAAATAATAAACGTTTATTATGCGTAGCTTTTGTCCTATGAATCAATAAAAGAGAAAATACTGCATGAACAAAAGACGGTTCAAAACGCCAAAGCTACATCAAGGCGAGAACTTTGTTTTCTATTTTCAACATTCGCTTCCTTTTCTGTGAGACAAACCGGATTCAGTAAAGCTGCAAATGTACTGTTTTTTTTTTCTTTTTTGTTTAAATGCATTAAAACAAGTGTCCGCATATATCTGAGTGTTTTTGTTGGTGAGATAAAGCCTTAGCAAATACGAAAACCGTAAGTTTGCAGGAAAATAATAAGGTGGAAGGCGAGATTCCATACTAAGGAAAGGTTCTCCTTCAACTTTTAGACGAATACTAAGACGTCTTAAGTTCTTTTAAATGTTTATAATCAGATGTTCATAGAATATTTTAAGTCTCTTATGTGAGAAAAGGCACACTAGGATCACCCGAGTTAGTGCTGATCGCAACGAAGCATGTTTTTTGATAATCTTTCGCACAGTTGACTAGACCTAGACATTTTTTTCATTAAAGAAAAAGCGTTTGACACATCGGAGGACCATAATTATTAATAAAGCAAGTGGCTACTGTACGACGTCGTACCGATCTCTCCGGCGTTTTCGTGTAGACTAAGGAGGAGCGAAACAATTGAAGAAAATAGTCATTTTTCTATATTATACGATACCTATTTATTAATTTTAAACAAAATTAATAAATTTAAAAAATGTATTAAAGACAAAAATTTCCTTAGAAAAACTGCCTTCATTTCTTCTAGTCTATATACGTCAGCACGATGCTGTAAAGTAGCCAGTGGTCTAATGATCGGTGTGACGCCGCGGAATAGCCACTCGCATAATTATGTTATTTATCCAATGCAAATCTTTCTTCTGCAAACTGAATAAAAAGGAAAGCTATATTATGTGCAAAATATACACATTGAAAAGGCTGTTTCCAGATCACGACGGGACTCCTTTGTATTTTCAAAACATTCTTTTCATCGTTATTATGTATGAAACTGCATGTCCACATTGCGAACAAATTATATTTTCTACTTACTGGTTTTGATTCTCAATGCATAAAAACTGGTATGCGCATACATCTGTGTTTTGTGGGGTTTTTTTTCTTTGATAGAACCCTATTGACAGCGAAAGACACTTATTTTAACAGAAAATTTAACCAGAAGATGATATTTGAAAACCTTCTATTTCTCAATATCATCAAGAAGCCAAAAGGCTTTTAACATATCGATAAAACGATATATATCTTATATATAAACATCTGTGCTTCACAACCTCCGCATAACTTTCCCGTAAAAACTAGGGGACGTAAAACCAATCTGTGCTTCACACCCTCGCTCTAGTTTTGAGTATGTATGTGTATACACAGTATGTTTTTAAGGTACTTTTTCACATTTTGATTTTGCTAACCTTTTTAAAAAGGAACGTGAACAGGATAAATTGGAAGGCCTTATAATATATTGAGAATATATTTTTCATAGAATGTGACGCGTTGCTTTCAAAACATAATAAGGAAAAAGCAATTACATGTAAAAAAAAACACATTAAAAAGATTGCCACTACTTGGCGGCGAGAATTCTTCTTTGTTGTGTTATCAGTGTAGGCCTCCCTCGTTATGTGTGTGACCTTAAATGTGTGAATTGTGATGTAATTAAAGTGTATATTATTATTGTCCATGATGTACAACGCTTTAAGACTAGTGGCCACATATGCTTGGGTTCTTTTTGTAGGATGAGGCCCTGACAAGGACAAAAAAATCACACATTGTTAAATAAAGAACTAACAAAAAGACAGTTATTGGTACTTTGCTATCGATTGTTTATAGCTTCAAAATGAATTTGAGGGGGAAAAATCCTTGAAGTGTCTATAGTGTAAATTGTATACATCCTCTTTAAACAATAGGCATTAAACCGCGAGCTAGTTCTTATTGTAGCAGAGCATGGTTTTAACGTAATTTCCCACATTTTACTTCCCTTTTTCAAAAACAAAATTCATTGACCACGTTAATGTTTTGCTTTGTTTTTCCCAAATTATCAGCACACTCTTCTTTTACTTTAAATGAGACTTATAATGATTAACAACGCTTTTAAATAAAGTTGTTGTCTATTGTCTATTTTTGATGTACAGAGCATTAGGTCTGGTGTCCGCATATATTTGGAGTCTCTTTGGCGGGATGATACTTTGGGAAGGATGAGAACTGCAAATGCTAACGGGAAATACTTTACAGAAGTCATTGGATTATTCCCTCCAAATTGGAGTTGTTTCTTTCCGCTTTATATTACAGTTACCCAGCCCAAACTCGCTATGTTGATTAATGATTGATCAACCAGCACTTCAATCTTGATGAAAAGCTGTCTGGGCTAGTGATCCATGTATATAAGCAATGCCTTTATTAAAACGTTTATAGTATATTGAAAATTGCTCTCATCATCAATGCAGTTACGCTCTTGTTTAACTAGAACTAGTGTGAAAGGCCTCAAAAATCATAGCTTTTGTCACGTCTTACAAGACGTGTAGTGTCGACATATGGCTCGTACATTCCTTCACGATCTTTGACTCCCTCGGCATACAATCCATGCTGAGTTGTAGGTGAATTTACAAAATTTCTATACACAATGCCTCTTCAGATCCCCGAAAATCGCCTCATTCTGAATGTTTTTTTAAGGGGAAGGAGGTAGGGCATTTTTTTTCTGACTATAAAGAAATGAAATATCTACACTGGGTGACCATTGGTGAAGAGCGAAGCTTTGGAACAGGGAGTGTCCAGATTCCTCTCATCATAATGTCAAGTCTTTTTCTTAGCCCTTTTGGGCTCAGACTTGTTCGAGCAGAATTTGCAAAAAGGACGGGGGGGGGGGACATCGACTGGCATAGTATTCCTAAAGTGGCGACAGAGAAAAGGATAAAATCTGTTAAATTTCAACGCCTTTCCGATAATGCAAAAATAAATACAGAGGGAAAAAACCAGAGATATGTAAACTTACTTATTAGGGAGAGGTGCAGAGTGAAGATAAGAGAGAGTGAGAAAGAAGATGGGAGAAAAAGGGAACAAAAGAGCGTTGTGGGAGGGAAAATTAGGCATGGAAAAATGAAGACAGAGAGAGAGATGAGAAAAAGAGAGGGAGAGGGAGGGAGAGAGAGAGAGAGAGAGAGAGAGAGAGAGAGAGAGAGAAAGAGAGAGAGAGAGAGACAGGGAGAGAAAGAGTGTTTGGTTTTTGTAATTTATAGCGAGTCCTCAACAAGGTAATCTCAAACTTTCAGGCTGCCCGTCAGGCCACGCTAGCGGCGGGGCTCAAACCCGCGACAGAAGGCTCCCAGCAATCTCAGGGTGGATTCACTATCTACTCTGCCACCAGTGCCCCAACTATGGAGGAGGCAGAGAGTGGAAAGAGAGGAAAAAGAGAAGAAAAGAGGAAAAATAGAAGTGAAGAAGTAAGAAAGTAAAGATGAACTCGAAAGAAAGGATGTGTAAATAAAAAAGTGAGAGAGGCAGAAAGAGACAGAGTAAAAGAGGCAAAGAGAGACAGATAGAGATAGACAAGGACAAAGACGAAAAAGGAGGAAAAAGGAGGAAAGAGGAAGAGAGCATAGAAAGCAGAAAAAGAAGATATAAAAAAGTCTTTCATTTCCCAAACCTAGGGGGACTAAAAGCCTGAGTTCATCATGTCATGATCATGTTAGGCAAAAAATGATACCAAGAAAGTTTTCCGTGTGACTTTGAATTTCAGGCACCATCTAATGTCTGAGTCTGTAAATCGTAAGTCGGGCTGACTGTCAGTCAGTTTTTTAAACAATGCCCTCTATTCTCCCACTCTCTTTTACTCCTTTTCTCTATCTTTAGAGTGTTGGTGGTGCAAGGGCTAGCGATGCCGCTCTGATATTCGCTGGGATCTGTGTGTCACTGGTTTAATTTCGAGCCCGCCATCGATACCCTAGCCTAATGAAGTTTGAGATACCTAGTTGTGGATTGGAGAAACGCCTTTTCTCTCTCTCTCTCTCTCTCTCTCTCTCTCTCTCTCTCTCTCCCCACCCCCCTCCTGCCTTTCTCAGCTGTGGTCTATCGCAAAGTTTTTACACTATGATAAACTCACTCACTTGATATCTATTGCAAACTTTTTGTTGCTTTTATTTAGGCGTAACTAGATTAGTTGGTCTGCTCATTAGGAAGTGCAATTCTTGAAATATGTTTCTACATGCATGTGTGTCTGGGCAGAGAGAATAAAGCCGTGTTACTCTGTGTTAGACTATAATATGAAGGTCTGCATTTATTCGGCACTGGATATCTTAGCAGGCGTCTCTATGTTGTTTTGAGCTATTTCAGAATTTACTCAATGATTACTATGATTAGGTTTCTCCAAGCCATTGAGCAATGGTGTGCTATGTCTGATCTTATGTTATTTGAAGGGAAGCTAAAACAAAGTGAGTTAGAAAAAAAAAGAAACAAAAAAAGGACACAGTAACACGCTGGCCCTTTCGCCAGACTTATTTACTCAGTTCTACTCACTTGAAAAGTTGTGATTTACATCGGCAAGTTTTAGCGCGTATGTCAAAAGAACGAAAAACCAAGTGTATTTGACCTAGACATGCGTAACTCTTTTCGAAGGATTGGCTGCTTGGTAGCCAAAAGAAGGTCAAAGGCTAAAGGTTACTGTAGAACGATCAAGGGTTGCGACAGCCTAGAGATACACCATGCCAAAGCTCCTCATTGACACCAATTGGATTAAAGTGTAATAGTCTTGCGCTTGTTTACACAGGCCTAAATCTGATCTCACTTTACCAAACTTCTGAGCACAAATCATGCTTTCATTTTCATCCTGACCTCCGTCTTTGTGCGTGTTTCCTAGCTTAGGCACATTGGCAACCAAGTTGGAGGAAGAATCTAAGGTATGAACTATTTATGGTGATTAAGCTGAAATAGATTAAGAAATGCACAGGATAATTCAAAAATGCATTCAAACATTTATTCAACTTGTGTTCTTTATAATTTATTCAGCATATTGGAAAGACTTCCGATTGTGGCACTCATAGCGATATTCCGATAATAAGGACGAAATGAAGGCAAGTATAATCAAGTGTTGACAATTTTAATAATGTACCAACAATGGCCAACAACTAGAAATAATTGCGTCCAAAAACAACAATATATTTTAAAATTTTAGAAATAAAAGAACATTGAGATCACATCTTGAATAATGGCAGCTGAGTTTTAATTGATCAAGTCTGTTTAGCAATTAATTTAGAAATAAAACACAACTGATCTCAAGAAATTGTTTTATTTTCACAATATTAAATGATCATGCTGTGATATGACAGGTTGATTCGCACTCCAGCTTTCTTTGTATTAACTTTTCTTGGGTGGACATTCGGAAGTCTTGCCAGCGTATTTTGAATGTCGTTAAATTCAGTGTTGGGATGACACAGGCGATAAATGAAGTGATCCTTCAATCCACTTTAGAGACACATTTTTTCACCGTAATCAACGTTCTTGAGGAAAAAAAAAACCCTCTAGATAAGGAGAGTGGATTAATTAACCTATTTGCTTTTACATATTCATAACATTCAGGCTTTAAGCTTTCACAATTATTTTTGAAGCCTCATAAATGCATATCAATTTTTAGCGGCTATGCATTCCTTTTTTTTCCTTGAAACAACTAATGAAATAATTTGTGAGAGAAAATGAACAAAA
>BLXT01007705.1:927126-942596 GCA_019648995.1 Plakobranchus ocellatus
AAAAAAAAAAAAAAAAAAAAAAAAAAAAAAAAAAAAAACAGATTGCCAGCGAACTGTTGACTGGGTATATGAACAATAAGCTTATTTGAACTGCAATTACGATGAATTTACACATAATTTTTAAACACAATCTATCTATTTAATCATGTTACGATGTTATAAGTGATACTGGTGTGACAAAAAGAAACTCTTCACTACATTAAATGCATTAGACGATTGTCATGATTTGTTTTATTTTGTCCCTTTCCCTGAGATCAACTGGCTGCCAGTATTGACCTCATATGGAAGATCAAAATCTGAATAGCAAACATGGCTGTATTGTAAGTCGTATCGCCTGCAGTTCCTGAGCCTTGACGCAGACTGTAGGACCAACTGTGACACAAGGTAAGCGATTCCTTTGTCAAAAAACATTCACAACGATGTGATCTCGAGGCTTTTCCAGCTCAGCCTAAGGTAGGAATTCCGATTGAGACCACAAAGGACTAGAAGGTAATAAGGTTAGTGCAGCCAGGGGGAAATTCCTGCGATGACGTCTTTTTTTCAATGACCTAAACTTAGTCTGTCATGTAATTTTAGCCGAAATGGGGCTCAAATGTAAATAATGCCAAATTTCCGTTAGATCTAGATTAATTGTATTCTGCACGGAGTTCGGAGTCTTAGAATTAAACATTTCAAAGCTTTAGCCAGGCTTTTAAAGTTGGTACTTTGGCTTTTTTTTTCTGAATTTACATTTGGGACAATAGATTTCAAATTTTAAAAAGCCACAAGAACTGAAAGTAGGCATCTAAAATCCGCCTGGCGAGCTCAGATTGAAGACCCTAAATTTCGAAGCAAAGTAACCATTTTTTTCACACAGAATGACGAAACTTACACGAGAATAAAATTTATCAAAAGCTTCTTTAAATAATTCTCCATTTACTTTCATATCATGTTGGAGAAAAATGGCAAACGAATAAGTGTGTCAAAATTCACAGCGACGAAAATTTGTTGGCCGCAAAAACTATACTGATGTCACTGACAGCGCCATCGAATACATGTTCCAGTCTCCTAGATACTCATTTGCATAAATGGATGCCGGTTAATTTCATATACCTTTAGTCTCGATCGGACGACAAAAAGGGAAAAAAACAACCTTAAGTTTTCGAAAAAAAAGGCAAAATTTGAGCATTTTCTTTATCGAAATACCGATCATAAAATTGGATGGTTCCAAAAGGTTTTCAATTTTCTTCTTAATACAATAAAAAAGTTGTTTACGAGATCGTCATGGTAAAAATTCAACCGACAAAAGATAACAATGACCTTGCCGTTTCCTGACTAATTTGTCTCGCCCTGAACCTGTATAGTGTAAGCTATGACCAAACTAGCCGACGATAAATTTGAGTAGGCGATATAGCCTTTTGCCCACTCACCACTCATAATGCACACATTGATGAACAAACCTTCACTAAAGAGTGTTTGACTTTGAAATTATTTTTCGTTATACGATAAGACTTAGTTTGGGTCTAAATGCAACGCAAATACAAAGAGAAGACAGTTGGATCTATGACAGGAACTGGCCATTATGAACATACAAGCCCCATTTCCGAGTTCATTGCACTTGCGTCACAACTCAAGGGCATAACCGAATAAATATTCTAGAAAGCCTGTGGGTTTTCCCCTTGAATTTACTTTGCATATTCTCCATTTAGGGAAAGACTTGTTATGTCGACACATTTCTTTATATGAAATTTCAAGGGCATTTCAAGAGCGGTATTGATTTTATACAGAGAAAGTTATCATAATTGAAAATGAATTAATTATAGAAATTTAAATTATTCTAAAGCAATAGTGATACAGGCAAGAATTCCGAATCAGTATAACCATTTAATATGAAAATAAAACAATTTTTATAATCATTTGCGTTTTATTTCTAAAATAATTGCTGTGTCATATCTGGTATCTAACGCTCGGCCGCAATTATCCAAGATAGTGAGCGGAGGTGATCATTCAAAAAACAGTTATTGGACGGAATTATTTTTAATTATTGATAAATAAGTAAACTTTAAAATTTTCCAATTTTTGCCTAAAATTGCCTTCATTTCGTCCTTATCGGAATATCGCCCTGTGTTCATAATCGGAGGCCTTTCCATCATACGAATGATAATGATGATTAATAGTAGTATTGATAATAATAATGATAATAATAATAATGTTAATCATAATGATGATAATAAGAATAATAATAATAATGATGATAATAATAATAATAATAATAATAATAATAATAATAATAATAATAATAATAATAATAATAATCATAATAATTATAATAATAATATCGCTTTCTTATGCAACTATGACATACTTTTTCCATTTTTTATTATTTATTTCATCATTATATGCAGAGTACATTCATGATTAAATATGGCATTTTGTTTTTCTATTAATGTTGTCCTTTTCAGTGATGAGGAACAGCGACAACATTGAGAGACGCATAGATGCAATGTAAGATTTTCTAAACTTCTGAGATGTGACAGACCAACTGTGGCATGTTTGTCTTCATCTAATGAGCCATCAACTTCCTTGAGACAGATAAGAAATATTTTTTTTTGTTATTCTTGTGTTGGGGTTGAAAACATTACAATATGTTACAGCTTGGTACTATTGAATTGTCTTAAATATTTGTTTAACTGAACACGTGATTTGGATAGGGTTTAGATTATAAGTTGTGTCGCACAGAGTTATGTTAGTGCGCGTTTAGCTTAACTGTATTATAGACTCCAACTTATTTTTGTTTGTGATCATTGATTGAAAATGGCAGGAAAGCTTAACTGATTTGATGGAAATGGAAAATTTCTAACTTTAGCGGTATGGTAAAAGGCAAGGATCTATAGTGGGAGATGACACAGAGGGAAAGGGGGGAAGTCAAGATACACTGAGGTCATTTGTTACTGACTTTAGCTGTATGGTAAAAGACAAGGATCTGTAGAGACGATGAGGCAGAGGGAAAGGGGAATTCAAGATACACTGAGGTCAGTTGTTACTAACGCTGGCAGTATGAGAAGATAATGACCTATAGAAAGGCAGTCAAGATTGCTAACTGTGATGGATAGACAGTTGATAATGATGATGACGATGCTAGCAACTCTAAAGATTTATACATAACGTTCTCTTCTTCAAGAGCCTTGTTTAAAGCAGATATTGATGATAGTAGTCCTCCATTCAAGGCTGTTGTTGCTACCATTACCCATCGCCCATGATGCAAGACTTTTAATCAAGCTATTACTTGTTTTCCTCTACTGCTTTTGTTTCCAAATCTTTCCAGTGATTGCTAGGTGTTTTGAACTATTGTGTCTGTAGTGTTCTAGAAATCATTTGCCTTCGTTCATGGTTTTGCTTATTGATCTCAACTATAACTTCTTTTAGTACCGATTCATTGGAGCCTTTTCGCATCCATAATATCTTCATCATTTTTCAGATAAACCACAATTCTACTGTTTCCGGTTTTCTCTCCGATTCCTTGCTTTTCGCCTAACACTTTTATATGATAGCTCTTCCCATGCATATCTATATCCACTACCCTTATTTTGGTATCCATATGTTTTTTAGCTATGGCTATTCTTTTTCTTATATCACTTGTGTATCTGAAACCTGACATCAACAGGTACCCAAAATGTTTGAATTTTGTGATTTATTTGGCTCTTTAGCCACAGAGATTGCTTTGGTTTTTTGATGATGTTTTTAGACGAAGATGCGTTCTGTTTCTTCAATTTCAAATCTGCAGAAACCCTTATGTAAAAAAAATTCAAGCTTGGCACGTGGCTGAAAATTTTGGATCATTTTTTAGGTGAAAGGGCTTTATGCACGAAGAGCCAAACTGAGGGGCAAGCAGTCGTGAAACGGCACAGAGTGGCTTTGCGAGAGCACACTCTATTATGACGCACACCCCTGATCCTAAGCTATAACTACCGTTTTGATCAGTGAGAATCTGAAACAATCACATATCACAGTTGCGGTAGGATTTGAGCACAGGCATAACAAATCAGAAACGTGTAACGATCTGGAGTTTCTGAGCTTTGATTCTACTTATGCAATCGTAGCAAGAGTTGGGTCTCATCAAAGGCTTTACAGAGGCAGAGGATGTTTAGGGACATCATGATGATGTTTGTACACTATGCTGTAAAATGAAGCATATCAACCTTTTGACCAGTTCGCAAGAAATAAATCACCATTGAACAAGTGCAATCTGTCGTATAAACAAGACAATGATAAATCAACCAATCTATCGCTCATGATGGGAGGGTAAAATTATCAAACAAATGAACAGTTCTCTTCTTCTTATACCAAGTCTGACAGATGTCGGCCACCATGACTTTCAATTAAATCCTGTTCTTAAATGGATCCAGAAATTTACATTGTCTATATTTTTCCTCGCCCAAGAATTCATGCGTTCTATAAACGTCATGATTGCCTATCTCAATCCTTACGTCTCTTTCAGTTACGCTTAATGTTCAATAAATTTCTGGGCCGACGGCATAATAATTAAGTGCCCTTAAAAGACATCCGATTCTTTTTTCCATGATACATATTATAAAAGATTGTTACAAGCTGGTTTTCCGCATAATTAGTCCATTAATAGAAAAACATATCCATTAATAAATTCGGTGAGTCCATAACTATCCTTAATCTAAGAACAATTTGAAAGTGGTTATTCTGATAAGTTATCGTAAATAATAAAGCTTGTGTGCACGCCGCATGTATCAAAGACTAATATCATTCATTCATCTTTCATTCACCTTTAGGTATATAAATCACTGTTAAAATCTGTACCCTTCAAAGGGCTGCCTCAGTTCCTGAAATCATGATCATCGCGCCAGACCCAATCTGAAAGTTGCCTCCTCACTGCTTTTCTAAAGTCACTTCTGCTGGACGCTACACTTCCAGCCAGCGTCACACTAGTTCTTCGCCATTCTTCTAGGGCGTCCTTTACATCTTTTGCCTTAACACTTGCCTCAATAACAGTTTTGTTATTAATTCGTGCCTTTTTAGGTTGTCCAAAGTATTTTGAGTTTTTGCTTCATTTAATTTCAAAATTTTAGTATTAATTTTTCATGTCTATTTTCCCACAATTTCAGCATTGATTACTCTATCTGTCCACAGTATTTTTTTTTCTAAAAATGCATCGATGTTTTGAATACTGGTTGCATTCAGGCTCCATAAGTTGCATTCATACATTTAAAATGAGGAAAATGCAGCAGCATATTACAGCATATTAGTTTATTTCTTATTCTGATATCCATAGCTTCTTCATTGTTTTTCATTGCGACAAGGCTACCGACGTTTTTTTTTCCTGATTTATGGTGTTTCATGGCTGTTAATTTTGACTCCTAGATAAGTGAACTTGTATAATTTCCAGAATTCCGTATTAATGTCTTTATCCATCATTTTCGTTTTCTTAGCGTTGACAATAGAGCCTGCTTTTTCCACTTTTTTCCTTTACGGTTTGAATTAAAATATTCTGTCCTTTAGGTGCCTTTCATATAAGAATTGTATATTCAGTGTGTGTTCAATTCATAAATTTCTTTTCCAATTTATGTTAATCATATCATAATTTTGGGCGTTTGATTTCACTGTCTCAAGCTATACTCGGTATAGAGATTGAAAAGGGTGAGAGATAGTATGGATCCTTGTACTCCTTATTGTATAATAAATCAGTCTGTATCTCTTTCTCCATACACACATCAACTTCTTAAGCGTGCGTTCATGTATTTTAGTAATTCAATGATAGTTTTGTCTCACAAGGTCAAAGGTGTTTGAAAAGTCAATATAGATGTAAATCGCTGTAATTTTTTCTTCTCTTGGTTTTTCAACTAATGTTCTGAAATTAAATATTTGACCTCTTGTTCCACTGTTGGGTCTGAATCCAGCTTGAATTGCACCAGCTGCTTCTTGTACGATTTTTTTCGAGCTTTTTTTTTAAACGACTTTTAATAGGACCTTACTGGCGTGGCTAGTAAATGTTATGGTACTACAAGTAGAGCACACCTTTGTCTCCCTTTTTGGGGGGAAAATCGATAAAAATTTGGATCCTGTCCATTCTACAAACATTTCTCCTCAAATATTCTTTACAGGGAACGATATATCTTGGCACCTGATTTTCCATTTGCTTTCATCATCTAAGGATGTATATTGTTTCCGAGGGTCTTCTCTTCTAGTAGGTTGTTTCATGGTCCACTCTGCCACGCTTAACAAAGGCTCTAATTTCTCTTTATGTAGGTATCGGCTCAATGAGACTGAAAAGCTGCTTTCTAAAACTGAGGGTAACTAAGATGGTGTTCAAAGAGAGGTCTCCATAAGGACTTTGCTATATTATATCTCTGACCGCTTTTCTCTCTCGTCACGGCGGTAATATTTATACTGCATCATCCAATTTTGACTTTTCTCCTTCAGAGACCGCCATAAAAGCATTGCATTGTGGCCATCTATACACCTTGAAACAGCTCTTTATCTGCCTCGCTTGTTTGTGGTGGTCGTTAATGAAACTGCCTTGCCTTTCTAAAGGGATCTTTCCTCACCACTGCGAACCCACGACCATCATAGTCCAATCAGGGCCAAAGAATTGAAATCATTAGACATTCATCAAGCTCTGTAACTGGAAAACACTTGACAATTTCAAGATTGTGTCAATCCAAATCTATGCTTCCATCATTTTTATCGACATGTTTTTAATCATTTCTAAGGGCTAAATTGTGTCATTGTTACTTTATTTTGCCGCGCACCTAACTATACACAGAATTCATCTTCTGATAAAGGACCCTACATAAAGGAAAGAATCTATATATCTCGATATATATGCCTAGTAAGCGTTATACTTTTGTACGCCTGTGAAAAATGGGCATTTAGAAAAAATGGACCCAGAAAATCACAAACGATGAGATACGTAAAGATGCAATGTCATACCAGCATCTACAATTCAGCAGGAAAGGAAGAATATTTGGACACGCAATCAGACATTAGAGTACACAAAACTGGATACTATGTAGTCACTTGGGGACGTAGGGAGCAAGAGAAAGACAGCATTTAACGTGGAAGGAAGACATTAATGAATGAATAAGAGCGGGTTTGAGAAGTTGGTTCTGGGAAACGGGGGGAAGGCTGTCTTTGTATAAAAAAAACCCTTTCCTTTTTACCTTTTAGCATTGTTTTTTGATGGGCCAAATCCTGAAATTCTACACATGATGCTTGCGTTGATAGAGATGAACTGCATACATTTAACATTAATGGGCCGAAACAGATCAAGTCACCAATCAACTAATCTATTTCAACGGTCTTACATAAAATTTCTTTACTTAGGTCCTTTCCAGCGGATCTACAGCTGAGGAATTTCGCTAGTGTTTTGTTCATTGTATCGTTTTCGTTTCTTCTTCTAGAGATGATTGTTTCCTATTTATTCCTTCATTCATCCATTGATTTTTGTTTTAAAGTTGTCGCTTCTCCATTAATGTGAGAATACTATTATTGTATAGGATTCAATTTTTCTTCTTTTTCTTTTTCTAAGTACCCCTTTTCCTTTGATATTTCCTTATGCCTGTTTACTCTTTTTTCCTTTCTTTCATTTAATTCTTCATTCTCTTCCTCGGTTCAAAATTCTCATTTTGATGCTTTCTTCTTTTTTTTTCCTCAAAGGAAGTTATCGGATGTCCTGCTTTTCTCTTTATATTATCTGTGTTGGTGCTACCCACGGTATATCCATCACCACTGGAGCTGTCAGAGGGAAGCCGTGCACCAACACACACAGTTTTGTAATTCTATCGCTCACTCCGGAATTGGTCTGTGTACAAAAGTCTAATCTAGAGATTATTGTAGCAGACTAATTCCGAAGACTGAGCATAATCTCACAAGTTGAGATCTTTTACCTTCCAAACAAGGTGCTATGCTCAGTCATTGCGTTAAGTTTAGTAGAGCGTAAATTCATTTTAAGTATTTCGTTCACGGTTTACTAAATTTAAAGCAGTGGTCACGCATACCACCTTAGTTTTTGGAAGAAGACGCGGGTGACGGGGTCTCCGCGTATACTACTGCACCAGTTGCAGTATGTTTTTGATTGGAAGAAGTAGAATATTATCAAAGATCTCAAACTGAATGCGGCATATCAACAAAATTACCTGGATTTTTACAGCTCTTGTAAAGTTGTGAGATCCAAAGGAAAGCCGTGTTTGGTTTTGTCGATTCTGTTCATTTTATTTGCCTGCTTTTTCCTCAGTGTTTTACTTTATATGTTTCTATGTGCGTGCTTGTGCTCTGTCGCGCCTTTCATATTCTATTCTCTATTCATAATTTTACCTCTCTATTCCTCTCCTTTGGTCCTTTCTTTTTTGGGCTATTCAATCAATGCTCTATTTCAGCTTTACTTTATCTGATTCTCCGAATTCGTGCTTTTTTCATTTATTATACAAATCTCTAAGTTTCATGTAAGCCTCAAATCTTTCTCAGTCGTATTTGGTCTTTTATCCCTTCTTCCTGGTGTGCATTGTTTTGTTTCTCCTTCTGCCGCCCTACGTCTTGTGCACCGTTGCCCTTCATTATTGGAAGCGATAGATGCTGACCTCCTCAATGCGGGCGCCTTGTTTCTGCAAGGTGTGATCTGTATGAAGTTTATATTGGTCTGGTGTGAGTGGCTATCGCTCATTAATATACCTCTTTGGCAACTCAATTATCTCTAAAAACAGGACAGCATTGATCCCCACTGTCCAATCACCTAGCTATTTTTTCTCTGAAAAGAGCTTTTGCCGAACCCAGCCGAGTTCGTATGCAATTTTCTTAATATATGGTTCTGGGGCAACTCTGGCAGTACTGGAGTTTCGTTAATGTTTCACTTACCTGAGCTCTTTGGTGGGCTCTAATCTATGGGACTATAATAAGAATACCAGAGGAAACTCCGTTTAGTTCCCAACGAGGCAAAGTAACCTTGCCAGAGAGAGAGAGAGAGAGAGAAGAGAGAGAGAGAGAGAGAGAGAGAGAGAGAGAGAGTGAGTTAGTGGTGCTGTCGCTGGTGCAGCCTGTACTGATGATCAAACTAATATATGTCTGTTTTTTAACCACCATTATCGTTTGGTGAGAATAAATGAACAGAGTACAGAAATATTCAAGAAATTGACTGGATATATCAACAATCAACCAGTTACTTTTAGCATTACAAATCTTAGGTTAAACGTACTTATTTTAGCATTTGGTCTAACATCACTTATCAGTTGACAATAACCTAAAAATAAGCTAACTACTGCAATACAAAGACTTGTAAGGAATGCCCATCATAGGAGTAGAAAAGTGTCCAAAACTGCTTGTTTAATTTATTGGGTTTTTTTTCGTTCATGACATCCACATTCTTCTGATAAAACATCTCAATTGCTTCTAGTTTCCTCTCTGTTTTTTCATTAGCAAACACTCGGTACCATGTAATAGTATTGACCATACATATGTTTTCATAACTCTTATTTTGGTTTCCATACTTATGTTTGTCTGCTAGTACTGGCATTTTCTGGAATGTATCTTTGGCCATGGCTATTACTTTGCTTATTTCACGTGTGCTGATGATGTTATCAGGTGGCCAAGATATTTTATTTTTGCAAGTTTGATTTTTTTCGCCTTTGTTATCGAAATTGTTTTTGGGGTTATGGGATTTCTTTGAGTTGACCATATATTGAGATTTTTTATTTTTCCTTCAAATGCAGACCTATTCTTTTGCTCTCTAAAACTGCTTTTGAATTTGATGATCAGATTCTACTATTGAATCTGTATCATCTCCATACCTGAGACGACGATTTTCTCCATATAGTTTTTAAGCCTGAGAAATAAAGATTTCACTATATTGGTTGAAAAGATCAGAATACATTACATATCCCTGCTTCACACCTTTTTTGACTGACTTCAGACCACTGTGTTTTCCTGCAATTCTTGCTGATACACTTTTATTTCAGTATAGATATCTAAATATTCTCAGAACTTTCCCATCAATATCTAATTTTTCTGCATACGAAACAGCTCTACGTTTTGCTTTGTCAAAGGTGTTAGAATAATCAGTGAAAAAAGTCCAATGAATAAGTACTGAAAGAGGCTAATCTTGAGCAATCACAATTAAAACCATAAGTCGGAGGCAACTGCAATTTTAGCACGTTATTACCGACACGAGTTTAGAACGTCTAAGAATCGCCAGAAAGATTGAAGGCAAACGCAGTAGAGGTAGTCAGAGAACAACTTATTGAAAGTCTTAACTCTTGGACATAGGTTATGGTATCAACAACTTTATAATGTTAACTGAGAACAGGTTTGAGTGGAGGAACATAATCGCCAAAGTCTGTTCCAGAAAAGGTACCTAAAGAAGACTGCCTGTATTAATTTCGTTTTTCCATCTTGCCTGACTCATTATTTTCCTCATTGCTCGTGTTGAAAAAAAAGAGTATCAGTAGTAGTGGTGGTGATGGTGGTGGCGCTGTTGGTGATGGTAGTAATGATGTTAGATATGTTAATGATGGTGGTCGTAATAAGAGTCATGGAAATGTTGATAATGATGGTTGTGGTCGGATGGTGATGGTGGTATTGATGGAGGTAGTGGTTAATGGTGTTTATAGTTGCAGTGATAATGGTAATGATAATGGTAACCGTAATCGTAATGGTAATTGCAGTAATGGAAGCGTTTCATGGTGGTGGGTGGATGGTGTTAGGGGCAGATTTGACTGCAGTAGTGGTATTTGTGATGATGGTCGTCGTGGTAGTGGTAATGGTAATGGTACTATAGTGGCAGTTGTAGTAATGGTAGCTGTTTACGATGTAGCTATAGCTGGTAGCGGTAACGGTAGATCTAGTAATGGTATTGGGGGTGGTGGTGCTAGTGTCAGTTTTACTGGTTATGGTTTTTGTAGTAATGGTATTGGTGATAGTGATGGATGGGTTGTGGTAGTACAGATTGTAGCGATGCCGGGTGGTGCTAGTTAGGGGTGAGATAAAGATAATTAATACTTACTCACATTCATTACGCGAATGTGCCCAGAATCGTGACAACACCGGGAAAAAGAAAGATCTTATCAGCTTTGTAGCTGTAGATATTTTTGTAGCTAACACGTAACTATTTATGAAACGAAATATCTAGACTGCTTTTCAGAGATCTCTAATTGACTGTTGGAATCAATCCCCAGACTAGGTTCACTTTTTTTTTTATTTCTTTTTAATAAAAATATTTAAACAGTAGATCTATATACATTTATCATGTAGAAACCCAGCTGTTCATTCTCCATGATAACAAATATCAAAATATTATAGATGAATGCATGTTTGCCTATTGGGATATATTGACCAAACGTAGATTTCAAATATAATTACAATGGGCTCAGCAAAAAGTGCAATTAATTGCTCTAAAAGCCATTTGATATTTATTGAATCTTCGACTACGAGGCTGTTAGATTTCATAGATTTCCCATCCTGATAAAAAAAACAACAAAAAATCGTGAGAAAGGTGAGTATATGCACTATAGACTTAATATATAATAATAAGAGGCCAGAAGGTAAATGAAACTTTAGTCTAAATCTTCTTTCCATACAGCTAACCTTGATTTTTTTATAGCGGCTCTTTTGTTTATAACATGTACATCAGTGACATGTATTATTTTTCCTCAGGATATTTTCTGATTTTTAAACGATTTACAGTTTCATTTAGCACCTTAGTACAAACATCGATGGGTTCATTAATACGAATGGCTAAACTATGTCGGTTCTTATGTGTTACGATGCATTTTTTATTTAGCATTAATTGCTATAGAAATAAAGAAAAACAAATACAGCATTTTGAAATTACTATGTGGATGGTAACTTAGTTCAGATATAGTGGAAGTGATTTTGATGTTTTTTTTTTTTCCTTTTTTGTGAAAATGGAAAGAAGGCGATTTATTGATCACAACAGTGGATTGACCGGTCAGTGCATCAAGACAGTGGAAGAGAGACCGGACAGTGCATCGTGACATTGAAAGAGAGATCGTGCAGTGCATCGTGACAGTTTAAAGACTGATCAGGCAGTGCATCTTGACAGTGGAAGACTGACCGAGCAGTGCATCATGACAGCGAAGAATGAAGGGGCAGTGCAAAGTGACAGTGGAAGATTTACCAGGCAGTGCATCGTGACTGATATCTGATCAGGATATGCATCGTGACAGTGCAAGACTGATCGGGCAGTACATCGTGACATTGAGGTCTGACATAGGGCAAGGAAGCAATAATTATGTCAGTTCCTGTGTTTTCATTTAAAATGTTGCCGAAATCCCAATTTCCATGATTCTCTGGAGCAAGCCAATTTAGAAAATTATGAAGTACCATCGAAATAAAAAAAATCCCTAAAATAATACCCCAGAAAGAATAGATAAAGGTGGGAATATACATTACAGACTTAATATAAAAAAAATAAAAGGCCAGAGGATAAATGATATTTTAGTGCTTGATATATCTAAATCTTTTTACCGCGAACCTTTTTTTTTTAAAGCCACTCTTTTTGTTTAAAATATGTACATAAAAGACATAATAATGGTTGTTTCCCTCAAGATATTTTCTGATTTTTAAACGACGTAGAGTTTTATTTAGCGCTTTAGTACAAACATTGATGGGTTCATTAATACGAGTGGCGAAATTATGTCGATTCCTATTTGTTACGATGCATTTTTATTTAGCATTAGCTGTTAAAAAAACACAACAAAAAGAAACCCAGCATTTTAAAACTAATATCTGGATGGTAACTTGAACAAAAAATTAAACACTAGAATTATAAAAAATGTTGAAAAATACATTCATTTTTGGCGAGCTTCACAAGCAGCCGTAGGATCAATGAGATAAGATTTTTTTTTTAATCAGAGTTATTTTTTTATTATTTTTGCAGGTTTTTCATGAGAATACTTTTATCAAATTGCAAATATAGTCTAAATGATTTTAATGGGTTTTTTTTTTGTTTTTGTTTTTTTTTTCTCAAAATGGAAAGAAGGCAATTCATTGATCAGAACAGTGGACTGATTGGGCATCGTGACAGTGGAAGACTTAACGGACAGCGCAAAGTGACATTGGAAGATTTACCTGGCAGTGTATCGCGACAGTGGAAAAGAGACCGGGCAGTGCATTGTGACAGTGCCAGAGAGGCCGGGCGGTGCATCGTCACAACGGAAGAGAGACCGTGCAGTGCATCGTGACAGTGGAAGACTGACCGGGCAGTACATCGTGACATTGAGGTCAGATATAGGGCAGGAAAGCCATAATTATATGTTAGTTCCTGTGTTTTCATTTAAAATTTGCCGAAATCCCAATTTCCATGATGTTCTTGAGCAAGCCATATTAATTCTAAATCGGAAAACAATTTTGAAAATTATCAAGTACCATGTAGAAAAAAAAAATCCTGAAAAAAAAAAAAAAACCCGGAAAGAATAGACAAAGGTGAGAATGTACACTACAGACTTAATATATAAATAGGCGGCCACAGGGTAAATATTTTTAGTGCTTGATATATCTAAATCTTTTTACATATAACCTTTCTTTTTTAAAGTTACTCTTTTGTTTATAACATGTGCATAAAGGACATATGTTTTTTTCCTCAAGATATTTTCTGTAGTTTACACAATATAGTTTTATTTAGCGCTTTAGTACAAACATTGATGTGTTCATTAAAAGGAATGACGAAAGTATGTCGATTCCTATGTGCTACGATGCCTTTTTTTAATTTAGCATTAATTGTTGAAAAAACAAAAAAAAAAAGAAACCCAGCATTGTGAACTTCATATTTGGATGGTAACTTGAACAAAACATTATTTTAAACATTAGAATTACAAAAAAACTTTATGAAAGTTATACTTATTGTAGTCGACCTTCACAAGCAGACTTAGGATCAATGAGATAAGATTTTTTTTAATCAGACTGATTCTTCTTTTTCTGCATGTTTTTCATGAAAATTCATTCATCAAATGGTAAACAGCCTAAATGATTTGGATAATGTTTTATTATTTTTTTTTTTGTTGTAAAAATGTAAAGAAGACGATTTATTGATCAGATCAGTGGACTGACTGGGCAGTGCATCGTGACAGTGGGAGACTTAGCAGGCAGCGCAAAGTGACATTGGAAAAATGACCGGGCAATGTATCGCGACAGTGGAAGATAGAACTGGCAGTGAATTGTGACAGTGGAAGAGAGGCCAGGCAATGCATCGTGACAGTGGAAGACTGACCGACTAGAGTATCGACACATTGGAACAAAGATCGAACAGTGCATCGTGAAAGTGGAAGAGAGCCCGGCTAGTGGATTGTGACAATGGAAAAGAGACCGGGCAGTGCATCGTGACAAATAGAAGACTGAATAGGCAGTGCTCTGTGACATTGGAAGAGAGACCAGGCAATACATCTTGAGTGGAAGAGATACCGGGCAGTACATCGTGACGTGGAAGAGAGACCGTGCAGTGCATCGTGACAGATGGAAGACTGGCGTGGCAATGCATCGTGACAGTGGAAGACTGACTAGGCAGTGCTCTGTGACATTGGAAGAGAGACCGTGCAGTGCAGCTTGAGTGGAAGAGAGACCGTGCAGTGCATCTTGAGTGGAAGAGAGACCAGGCAGTGCATCTTGAGTGGAAGAGAGACCGTGCAGTGCATCGTGACAGTGGAAGAGAGACCGTGCAGTGCATCGTGACAGTGGAAGAGAGACCGTGGAGTGCATTGTGACAGTGGAAGAGAGACCGTGCAGTGCATCGTGACAGTGGGAGACTGATAAGGCAGTGCATCGTGAAATGGAAGAAAGAGCCTTAGGATCAATGAGATAAGATTTTTTTTTAAATGCGAGTAATATATTCTCTTATTTCTGCATGTTCTTTATTAGAATACTTTTTTTAGATTGCAAATACAGTGTAAATGATTTTGGTTTTATTTGTATTTTTTTTTAATGAAAAGAAGGCGATTTATTGATCACAGCAGTGGAAGACTGATTGAGCAGCGCAAAGTGTCACTGGGAGATTCACCGGGCAGTGTATTGCGATAATGGAAGATAAAACGGGCAGTGAATTGTGATAGTGGAAGAGAGGCCAGGCAGTGCATCGTGACAGTGGAAGAATAACCGGGCAATGCATCGTCACATTGGACGAAAGACCGAGCAGTGCATCGTGACACTGGAAGAGAGACTGGGTAGTGCATCGTCACAGTTGAAGAGAGACCCTGCAGTACATCGTGACAGTGGAAGAGAGACTGGGTAGTGCATCGTCACAGTTGAAGAGAGACCCTGCAGTACATCGTGACAGTAGAAGACTGACCGAGCGGTGGATTGAGAAAGCGAAGAATGAACGGGCAGATCAAGGCGACAATGGAAAATTGACCAGGCAGTGCATCGTGACAGTGGAAGATTGACCAGGCAGTGCATCATGACAGATGTCTGATCGGGCTATGCACCGTGACAGGGAGGAATGAACGTGCAGTACATCGTGACAT
>BLXT01007705.1:1123740-1135233 GCA_019648995.1 Plakobranchus ocellatus
GGGTGGCTTCATTTGGATTTGGGCATGTAATGGCCTTTTAAACTCACATAAACCTAAACTAGTATTTTTTTTTTTTTTTAAGTATTGAATTCGCATGTAAATCGGTGAATATAGATTCACTTGTGAATCTATAGCATCAATGAAAAGAGGTAGGGGTATGCGCTAAAAATATTTACTTTGACAGTTTAGCAAATTGAAGCCGAGAGACAGATGAACATTCCATTTCCACTTCCTCTACTTTCATTATTATCATTAACAACACACAGATGAATACATGTACGTATCACGATCTTCATCATCAATTTCCAACTTATTTTTATATCGATTATGGTCCAATTTATATCGATTATGGATAAGCGAGGCTTTCTCTCCTCCTGCCACCTGGTCAATTTTCCTTTAGTTTTGTTGCATAATTAATTAACAATCCGGAGATATTGCAACACATATTCACATACATGTTCATGTACTGCCTTCATGTATCTTGTGTTTCCCTGGTTTTTAAACTTTCTGTTTAGGTTATAGGCGAAACCATTACTATTATAATATTATCAGGTGAGCATTTTGTATATATGTCTGCGTGAAATTTGAAAAGATGACTTAGTTTTTTGTCCTTTTGTTCTTTCATTATTGATTCAAAGGTGGAGGGTTATTTTGTTGTTTTTTTTTAGTCCATTACATCCTTTTAGATGTACATCTACTATTATACTTTATAGTTATCGACAGCCATACCCGGTACCATTTCTCCATAGATTCATTATTATAGTCCTGTGTTTTTACAAGCTTGATGCTAAAGGCTAATGCATGTATAACTAAATGTATCTAGTGACCGAGCGATAAATCTGTCATCAGTTAAACTTTAAAAGCCCATGGTTCTCATCTGTCTCGTCTTCCTCGGAATTCATTTTTCATTCACAGAATTATAGGAGATTAAAGAAAAGTTTCATATCATTAAGTCATTAAGCATATAATATAAAGGTATTTATAAAACAGTGCCAGCCTAAAAAGCAATGAGAGGTGTTTTTTTTTAAACTTCTGTCCCAAATATGCCATTCCAAAAGGCTGCAATCACATAAACTGGATTTTTTTCTATGTAGCACTGTTCTATGTAAGGAGTTATTAATGCTAGATAGTGCAGAGCAGACAGATTACTCGTGCCATGTCCATGTATTGCAACTGCAAGGCTTTTTACATCTCCATTAATATATACACAGAGTTCTCAACGATGGATCCACACAGAGCTCAAGCAATGCATGAAGCAGCCTTGGGTACCAATTCTACTTAAAACTTTACTATCAATATTTTATTATTGATTGATTACATGTGATACGAAACCAATTCATCTGAAACTTTATGTATACCATTTGCTAAGATGTCACGGTACCGTCATCAATGAAGCAAGCTCTTTTCATGACATTGCTGATGTCCATGTATTCAATCGATTGTTCAATGTACATGTACATAATTTGAGAAATAAAGAGTATCAAAGCCAAAGAAGAGACACCTCTTTGTCTTTATCCATTTTGCTCGTCCAGATGTACATTTCATTTTTTATAAGTGAATCTTATGAGATATCATTCCCAGGTAAAAGCATTTTGAATCATTTCTACTCTTGAAAAAATGTCAGATCCAACACTTTAGCACTGGGCATGAAATGTTTAGCTGCACTTATATCCCATAAATTCATGGAGAAAAAGAAAAAGCTTTGCTACAATTTATTTAAATTTTATTCCAATGAATCATCTTTACTTTTAAAAAATCTTGCTTGCACATTCGCATTCTTCATTGCTACTTCTGCAATAATGAACAGAACCAATTAAAAAAAATGTTTTTTTTTTATTTGAAAAAACAAAAAAACCTACACCTCTCCTGTATTTTCATTCATTTGAATCATCTCTGAATTCTCTTTAGAAAAATGTACGTCTATTTTCATTTCTCTTATGCTTCAGTGCTAGTCCTGAACTATCGAACAAAACTTGTAACCTTGTCTACCATAGATTTATAGAGCAAATTAAGTCTCCTGACCATTCATTAAATCATTGTCTAACATAGGCTGTTTTATTTCAGCCTTTACAGAAAAAAAAAAAAAAAAAAAAAGCAACCAATCATTATCCTTGCAAAAGAATTCAACAGTGGCCTTTGTATGTTATCTCTTTTTTGTTTTACAGGGAAATGAGGGATGTGTAATGTTCTCTCTCTGCATAGAATTCTTCAGCCCCCCCTCCAATTAAAATGAATAGATGTATGAATGTGATGTAAAAATTATCTTACCCATTAGTCAGGAAGATGTAGTCATTTCTTATGACTAAAGTAAATAGTAAAAGTATAAACAAATTTTTTTTTTTTTAAATTTCAGTTTGAACCAGTGATAATTCAAAGCTAGATATGTGCCACACTCAGGGCAAACATTATGAGCTGATAGTGATACATGTAATGTTCATTTGTTTTGAATGATTGCGGTGTTGGTGCTATAATATTTAGCCGATAGTTATCTGTTGCTGTCTCTCACACAGTGCAACATCTTAAACTACAAAAAAAAGTGACAATGCTGAATTATTGACACTATTGAAAGATGTGATTAGGTATTTGAAAATCATCTGATTTTTCCAAGTTTGCATACTATAAGCATTCAATTTGCAGCTTGTAGCTCATGAATAACTGGAAGTGGAATCATCTTATACATGTAATTTCATCATCAGAAGGCAACGATTCTAGTGCTGAAAATATTACCTACCACACATTTGCATTTATTGGGACATATTGAGATTGGTCTTGGGACACGTTGCTTTCATGTAAAGATATGAACCAATGAATACTTTCATCAACATAAATGTTGTTCTAATATTCTTTTTCCTCGAAGATATAATTATTTTAAACATTTGACTCATTTACAATAGCCACAAGTAAACCACCCTAAAAAATAGGATTTGGAATTGTTCTTAAATATAATTTGTGTTCCCAAGGAGATTGAATCAAATTCCAATTTTCTTTTTTAAAGCTCAAGATGAAGTAAGATCAGGTTTTATTCCTCACTTAGCCAGCATACTGCTGCTAAAGATGCTTTAATTTATTAAACATTTTTGTTCACTCTCTGTCTGTAAAATGAGTACCTCTGATTGAAATAGCTGATAACTTTCCCTACAATTCTGGTATTTGACGCTAGTCTGTAAGCCTTGTTTATAAAGCTCAATATCTTTTCTTCCAGCCAGAAACAAACAAAAAAGTCACTGATAGTGATATTCACACATTTGGACATTGCTATTACAATACTGTGACTGACATTCACCAATTACAGGGAATCAATTTCAGGACAATATTTTAACAAACTATAGTACAACAACAACAAAAAATACATGAACAAAGAAAAAAACACATCATATCTAGATGTAAACTAATTTATTTCAATTTAGAAACAAATCAAGGATATACACAAAATTTAGATTAGCTTGATTTTATCATCTCAATATAATTGAATGAACAGGATATATTCCAGCTCTGATACTTTTATTAAATAGTTTGCTGATTACTTGTGTCTGGAAAACAAAGATAAAAAAAAAAAGAGGTGGCTGATATTTTTTCTCACAGTTGACATTTTCTAATCCTTTTTCCCTAAAGGCCAATACAAAAAAATTTTAAAAACCCAACTCAAAGTGAGTTTTAACAATCAAATCCTCACATGGAGAGTAAAACCAATCAAAACAACAAAATTGCTGAAAACTCCTTGGTGCGTATATGCTCAAGCTTATGATGAAGGTGGTGGAGGGGGAGGGGGAGGAGCAGGGGCTGACGGAGGGGGTATACCCGACACCATGGGGGGTGGTGGAGGAACTGGTGGAGGGGGCGGCACTGCAGCAGTCATGCCTGGCGGAGGGGCTGGTGGTCGACCAATAGGGGGAGGTGGCCCTAAGCCAGGAGGTATGGGAGGGGCTCCAGGGGGTGGAGGAATTCCCATTGGGGGACCAGGGGGAGGTGGGAACCTCATGCCTGGAGGGGGAGGTGGTGGCACTCCACCACCAGAGGATGGTGGCATCATAGGAGGTGGTGGCAACCGAGGCGGGGGTGGAGGAGCACCAATGCTTGGAGCAATTGTATTGGGTGGAAAAGTGGATGCTGGCTGGAGTGGCTTGGGGCTGGGTGGTCGGGTTGAGCGGGAGTCCACCTTGAATGCAAACTGAAGGAAAAACTGGGGAAAAAAAAGAAAGGAAATTATCACATATTAAATTTTTATACAGTTTATTTTAATTTTTCTATATTTTCAACAAAAAAAAGTGCATAAATAATGAAGCTTTTAATTGTACAAGTCATAACATCGGTCATCAAAGAGGATGAGGAGGAATTTCTATTTGAAGAGGACATTTTATCAATTGATACTTCCTTCTCAGCATGTTTGACCAGAGTTTGAAGGCTTTTGCTTGGGGAGGTTTCCTTAGCTGGATCACCACATGGCTGAATGAACTTTTCATCTTTTTCCAACAATAAAATTTGAGTGCATTTATTCTGACTTTACAGTGCATCATAATTTTATTGTTGTCAAGACTTGTAAGATCCAAGGTTCACGGTCTATGGTAGCAACATCATTCTTGCAATTAGTACTAAAGTACTTGTGACTGCATCATTGGCCATAGGCTTTACACTAATAATACAGCACTTCATTTGGCCAAGGCAAAGTGGGGAAAAAAATAACAACACCCCAATGTCCATAGGTCTAACTTTGAACTAGAGCTTAAAAAGTTGCATATTTCATGTTACATCTAAATATAGTGTTGATGCTTCAATAAATTTAATCAATTTATCTTAAGCAAGTAGTCAAAACAGTTTAAGAAATTAGATGATGCATCAACTGAACAATGCGAGTGCCCTGGGTTTACCAGACTCTTTCAGAGGTAATTAAAAAACTATTTTAATTCAGGTGTTGATTCTACTGACAGATATAATTCAAAGTTGTCGGAGGACAAGCCTTCAACTTCAAGATTTAGCTCTACCTCTCCTCAACCAGACCTTCATGTGTTAGTTATGAATTAGTAAAACTTTGCTACAGCTTGCTTAAAAATCAAGCTTTCAACAGATCTGTCCACTCAAAATTGGAATGGTCAAAACCCAAATGCACCACCATTTTAAGCTTTATGCACAATTTTTGCCATATGAAACCTAAGTTGAACCTTTACATTTCAAAGCACAAAACCCTGCCTTTCAGTAAACAGATTTATTTGGTAATAACAATAAATATAAGAAAAAATGTGAAGACAAGCATGGAAAACTCTTTGAGGCAACACTCTTATCTCAGTTTCTTAAAAATCTGACATATTAGGTGTTTTCTTAGGCACCCACATGGTGAAATTTGTTCATCACAATCACTGATTCCTTTTAATTATAGGGTAGTTCAATGTGGAAAAAAAAAACATTCACAAAATGGCTTGACAAGGACTTCAGGATAAGTTTTATGGTACAAACTGATTTAGCAGTTCTTTATCTTCACTTCACTAGAACCTATATGAGCAAATTGTTGCATCATATTCAAAAAAAAAAAAAAACCCACACATTTTATAGTTTACTGTCCCATTTTATTTTACCTGTTTTGTTTCTTTATTCCAGTGGATCCACAATTTGCGAGGGTCTTTGTCTACCTCTCTACTCGGTACCTACAAAAGAAAGTGAGAAATTAAAGCAAATTAGACTGCCGGCCTTATTTCAGTCCACTGAATATTCTAAGAAAAGATCATGTTCTATTGCAGGGAGTAGTATGGTTTTAAGATTTTAGGCCCTGTAATCTTGATCTAGATTTGAGGAAGATACAATTTACAGAAAGAAAGACAAACAAAGAGACGAAGGGTCTTGTTCTATCTACTCTTTTTTTATTCTCATTTTCTTCTGTTCCAATCCCTTTAATGAATACTAATGATCATTCATTACACACAATTATTACATGTAGCTTTTACACATCTGGTTGGCCTAATAGGAAGATAAAGAGGGCAGGGAAGAAGGAGCGAGGGGGCAAATACCCCATGGTCTAAGCTATTCAATACCTGACTCAACAGAATTTAAGGCTTATTAATATCAGATTGTTATTTCATTTTCTTTTTTAAGCAATAGGCTGATAAATCTAGATATTAAGCACTAGATTTTGAGTATTTAAAATCAATATACATCAAGCTACTTCTGCTTTCAATGCACAGATTCAGACTTACAATATTGCAAATACATATAGTTAATTTTTAAGCAAAGTCTAGCCTACTGCCACACCACCGGTCAATGTGTTCATGGAGGGCTTAGTGAAGAGGGAAATTTCTGGTTTTGTTTAACTCTAAAGTCTGGAAATAATATATATCAAAACGAACTGAGTATTCTCTGAACACAAGACTTTTGTTAAATAAGGTAATTTTTAGCTAATAAAGATTTACAAACTTTAGGCATGTTCAAGTTCATGATTTTCCAACCCCCCATTTTCTTTTTTTTTACATGTTTATAAAACACAAAATTTATTTTAATGTACCAAAGTTAGTATGAATTCCTGGCAAAATCGCACAACAAACTAATGTTAAATAAAAATTAAGCCTTTCCTCCCTTTAAACTGCCCTAAAAACTATATATACTCCTTAACTCTGACATTTCTTCGAGTCTACTTATGGCAAAGACAAGGGAGGTCACTCTGATAAATTATTGTACTTTTTTTTTTTTTTTTTTTTAAAAAGCCAAAATCACTTGGATTTATCTCTTTCATTATAAAAAAAAAATATTCTAATAATTGATGGAAGAAAGGTCACAACTTAAATAAAATAAACATATTTTGAGGTTACGATAAACAGGAATAAAAAAAAAAAATCCTAAATGCGATGCAATTTAAATTTTGTGCTTATTTTTGTGACTTGTTTATATTGCTACAATATTGGGGAAAAAAAAAAAGAAAACAAAGCATTTGAATACATTAATGGATTATTCGAGAAACAGTGTAGACAAATTAGCAAGTAAAAATGGAATTATTTTTTTTTTTAAGAAAAAGAAGTGTTTAGGTTCAATTTCATCCCAACTCTATGACAGTTTGGTGACCTTGAAAAAGACTGGTAGGGATTAAAGAGTAATAGGAGTGAAAGCTATTATTTGTTTCATTCCCCCCCCCTAATTAAAGTTAAAGTGAAAGCATAAAATAGATTAAAATAGCCCTCATGTAGACTATCTAAAGGCAAATCTGCACATTTCATCTACTAGAGAGATCTTATCCTAGCCAATCACAGCATGAATTTAGCCTCTTCATTCAAAGAGCTGATTTATCATTCTTTTTTTTTTTTTTCTGCGTCAAGAAAATTTATTTCATATTGAAAAACTTAAGGAACTCAAAAGCTACAGATTGTTGAGGTCTTGGTATGTTTTAGGTCTAGATATTGACTTGAGAGTGACAGTCTTTGAATATTTTGAAGTAGGAATAAAAAATAAGTGAAACTATATACCTTCCTGACCTAAAGAATTCCATTGCTTGCCATCAAATAATTCTAAGGGCTTAATCAAGCAATCAAGCAATTTTGCTACTAAGTCATGGATGCAAACAACCTATCAACCAAGGTCAGATAAGGCCGCAGCGTGCTGGGGGATCCTACATCAAGTACAGATAACATATGAAGCACCTAAATCGGAAGTAGCCAGAGGTGTGACTCAAGCTCAGAATTTGCTACCTATGAACAACGTATTTCTTGAGAGATAAATAAATTTTGAAAAAAGAAAAATCTATAATGCAGTAATGTTGAAACACACCTTGAATGCAATAGTCTCATATGGCTCAGCCGCAAACAGAAGGTACTGCCATTTCCTATCAGGGGGCTCTATACGCTGCTCATATGCTGCCATAAAACGATAACGAGGCTGAATAGACTCCACTATTTCAGGATAATCAATCTGCAGAAGAAGATGCGTACATACAGAGAGATGTATAAATTTTGCACAATAAAATCATCATTATGCTGCACAACTTATTCAAATGTTTTGACAAAAAGAAATAAAAATAACAGAAATTAAAGTCATTTGCAAGAAAAAGATAAAGAAAGCCTATTAACAATCTGTTCCCCCAAGAATTTTCACAGTTAATCACAGCCAATTTTTGTTATTCGCACATAATTTCATGGTCTTTACTTTAGCAACTTATAACTTTGTAAGTACCAAGGATAGCTTAACAAAGTTTATATCAAATTGTAAGAAATTGAATGCATAAAAGTTATTTCTATTTCGGCTAATCATAAATGTGTACATTTTTACCGAGCCATATATTTTAAGGCTTAGTGTACAATCCAGACGTGGCGCTGAGCAGCATTTTACAGCTTAAGAGATAGAATGTGTTAATTAAGAAATAAAATCATTTTCAGTGAAGCTTGAGCTTCAAAAAAAAAAAAAGTGGCAATCATTAAATCCAGAGACAGATTTTTAAAAAAGAATTTGAATCTTCTATGATCTTTTACTTTTAGCTAAAATTCTTTCAATTGAAAAAATTGTAACAAACCATATATGTCATTGTAAGAATGTTTCATATCTAGTGATTTTAAAAGGCTTTAAACTAACCTGGAACAGTAAAGACTGTTGTGTGGTCTCTGGGTCCCGTTGTTTGGTTACTGATTAGATAAAAGAAAAGAAAAGAAAAAAAAACACCCAAATGAGAGGTATGCATGCCTGCATGATAAAATAAATGCATTAGCTCCCATAGGCATGATCTGCAGAATTTGGGATTGAATATAAACAGGAAAACATTTTAACAGACATCACTGTTTCAAACAGATTGTATCCCCTCAATAAATCGATGTCTATGAAATCAGGTAGCTATGTGACTCGCAATTCTAGATAAAAAAAAATTCAGCTCATTTTCTCTCATGTCAGTGCTCTATAACTATTAATTTTTTTAATATACTGATGTAAAAGAGATCACATTGTATATAGCTAGACATACATTTATTTAGTGACTGAGGAACATAAAGCAAATTAAGTATTAAATTTCCCTAAGTGTGGTTTCAGAAAAGGTATAACTGTAGCCACACTGGTAAGGGATTTGTTAAATCTTGGTAAACATTACAGATATGAAATACTTGCAACCTGAAAAAAAAAATTTGAAAGCCATTACACTAACTGAAAAATAGTTTCTCCTTTGTTCCATCCACTTACCTTTGTAGCCAGGTCGTCCAATTTTGACAAAGCGCTTGATGTCAACTTTGGCCCTTTCTGGTGCAGGTTGTTGTGGAGCATCCTTTGCCTCTTTTGCTGCTCGACGAGCTCTGGCATAACAAATGAACACAAAAACTAATGCATTTACAAAAGAAGATTCTAAAAAAACAATTATCTAGTATATTTTACGTTGCACATCATTTTAATGTATGCTCCACAGAATCCAGCATTAAAAGCTTTTAAATAGAATTAAATAATATTAGAATAGAACTCAGTAAATTTTCCTACAAGTAACACCAAAGTGAACTAAAGACAGTGGTGTTGAAAAACAAAACATGACTCATTTCCATCGTTGCAGAAATATTAAAAAATTTTTTTCTTTTTTTTTTTTTTAACCAACATTTAAAGCTTTTAAATCAAATGAAATCATGTGAAAATTGAAATGGTGAATTTTTAGTTAGAAAAAGATGGTTATGTTGAAAAACAAAAACCAACTCATTTCCATCAATACAGAAAAGCCAAACCCCCCCCCCCCCTCTCCCTTTCCCTCTATTCATTCCTCTCTAAACATTTTAAAACCAAAAAAAAAAAATAATAAAAACTGAACTGGTTACACTTACAAGTTACTCTGATGTTTCTTTCCCTGTGTGTGTGCCAAGTAGCTTCCCTGTGAAACAACAAAGGGTGAATATTGAAAACTTATTTTATTTAACAATCCTCCATTCCATTTTTTCATAGCTGCCTAGTTGGGATCATCTAATTTAGTAAACCAAGGGGAAAAAATTAGTAATTTAGACCCAAATTAGTGACAGCAAAAATGCACCCTTACTATTGAATTTCTTGTTTTCTTTTTTCCCCATGAGCAGCTCATGTTAGCACTTTTAGCACCTATACTTCTCTACACATGTAAGATCTGTAAATTAAAATTTACAGCTAAAATACACATTCAGCAAAACTATCACTACTCTAAGTGATGCTCAGGGTACAAGTCCTCTTCAAGCATTCTGGCAACTCTGGCTCCCTCACTAAGAGAACACAGGCTTGTGTTTGAGTCACCAAAATTCATAATGCATCAGGCATTTTCAAAACCTGGTGCATTTTTAGTAATAATTACAAATTAATAATTACAGGTATGTTTTTTTCTATGGCAATTCAGGAATTGGCAAATTGGCCCAGAAACGTGCCTATGTTGTGATTACCTCTCTGAGATTGAGAATAATTAAAACTGAAAGCCACATAACAAGCTAACATGACTGTTTATAGTGTTGATAATCGAATGCCTTGTCTACTTTGTCAAGCAAAAGACTACATTTAAATGTATTTCCCTTAGTCAAGACTTGTTAATTTTTTATTTAAGTTTTAAGGAGCTTTTCACAAGCGTAATAATATATGAGTTTAACCCATTAAATATGAAAGAGTAATTCCCTTACACACCACCATAAAACAGTATATTTTGCTTACCTCATTGTTATGCAGGGTTAGACAAAGTTTACATTCATATGAT
Organism: Plakobranchus ocellatus; assembly: GCA_019648995.1. Taxonomy (NCBI): domain Eukaryota; kingdom Metazoa; phylum Mollusca; class Gastropoda; family Plakobranchidae; genus Plakobranchus; species Plakobranchus ocellatus. Next base: position 1,134,377 of record BLXT01007705.1, read on the forward strand.
CCAAGGTGATTTTTCATAAAATAAGGATCCTGTGGGCAAATGAGAAAAAAATAGGAACTTACAATTACATTGCCTTTAGAAAGAGCTGTGTTTGTTTTGTTATTTATAGCTTTTGAAATTTAACATTACCAGAACATAGATCATTTTTAACGTTCATTGAGATTGGTGTAAAAAACATATTTCAATGTCAATGTGAAAATATACAATGTATTTTGCATACACAGTATAGCACAAACAAGGTTTGCCATTGAACAACCTGTGGAAAATTTTCTAGCTTTTCACTATTAAATAATACAGAACAATATGTAACTCAGTACTCATAGTCACAGCCATGAATTCCATTCTCAAGTTTTAAAACATGTCTATAGCAGAAAATTATCCAACAAAAGAAAGAGAATAAAAAAAAAAAAAGGAATGAAAACAAAAGCAATTATCAATAAGCAATTTTTGTAATAATTTAGACTTACCTTATTCAAATCAATAGTTTCCAATGCAAGCTGCCTCAATCGTTCTCTTCTATCTCTGTTGCTTTCAGAGGCAGACGCCACACCACCTGTGCCAGTCTTACCCCCAGCTCGGTGTTGAAAATCCATTTTCGCACCTCCTTGTGGACTGCAACCGTGACCGTGAGAAACAACAATTAAAAAAAAACAGCCATTCTAACCAACTGCAATAAAAAATATTTATCAAAATGATTGACACCTCATAAAACAGTAGAATCTGTCTGCAGTAGCAAAGGGTTGAGGTAAAAATTATGCTGTAACCATGTCCTCTGTGGGTGTATAAGCATGGCCAAGTCTCTTTCATGGAAAAATTTCTGACAGGCCTTGTGTGCCACATCCTGCCATGTATTTTTT
>BLXT01007705.1:1146276-1157925 GCA_019648995.1 Plakobranchus ocellatus
TTTTTTTTTTTTTTTTTTTTTTTGTATCGTTTATGCAACAATGTGTTCTTTAAAACGTGCTCCTCAGTTTTTGCTCCTCATTACTCTGAATTGAACCGATGAGGTGATACATAAACTTTGCTGCAGGGATCAGGTACCAAACCCAGGGTTTAGATTTTATGCAAGGTTCAGAGAAGTGTAAGGCTCTATGCCTCCATTTTTTTTATTTTAATAAAGAATTTCATTTTCAATTTAATTCGTCCAATATACAGTACACACCATGTTCATGGTTTACAAAATGTTCAGCATACATTAACATTCATTTTAAGCATACATTTTGCTTTTTTATTATATCAGTTGAAATTATCTTTTAACTAACTTCCATTAAGCTTTCAGCTTTATTGAATTTTTGGTTAAGCAGTCACTTTTATGCTCTGTTAGGTTTAGTTTTCATGAAGTCGTTTCCTTAAGGCATTAGTTTTGTCACTGTTAGTGCACCTTAATTTTATGCCAGCAAAAAAGAAAAAAAATTTCCTACTACTTTAAGTCTTCTAATATTTTGTGACACTCACATTAAAAATGCTTTGGCCTTTTTATAGAAAATTTGAGTCCATTTAGTTTGTAGGAAAGTAGAGCTTGGTTACTTCATAACATTACACAATGGACCATCTTTTGTTTGTTGGATCAAATGTGGGTAGATAACCCTCCTGGATTAAAGCAATTATCGTTTGCAAGTAAGAAGCATACATTCGACATGTTTGCACTCTTCCTTTGTCTTTTAATGCATCAGCTTTCTATTTTAGCTAGATACTATCAGTAGTCTCTTTCATGTCCCTGTATCTGGATCGTCACATTGCGAATCTGTATTTTCAGATATTTTTTTAAGTGTATTTGTCAGATTATAAAAGTTGTGGCAAATTTTATGAAGTTTGGTATTAGGTTTAATTATTCACCTTTTCTCCTCGTCTTTGCTTTCCAGATATCGAAGGGAGCAGGAAGATACTTGTGAAGAACCCAAAGATAGCGGAAGGGCATCAAGCAATGAAGCACAAGAGAAATACAGAACATTGCATGGTGAAAGTCGCAGGGAAAGTGAGGAGGAGGAGGAGGAGGAGGAAGGCTACAGTGCAGATGATCTAGAAGTGATGGATGAGGAGGATTTTGTAGAAGAGGAAGGAGTTGAATATGACTACCAGGACTCAGAACCAAACTTCTTTGAACAAATCAAAGACCCTGTTCTACGTGACTTCATAATTTCCTACAGAAATAAGCAAATCATGAAAGAGGGGCAGAAGAACCCTGACATGAGTAAGGTATCCGCACCTGGTACCAGCACCTGTCATTCAACTGATCAATCTGAAGTCTATAAAAATAGCTCAGAAAAATATGACGACAGTGTAAAAAGCTCCATGGAGCTTATCTCTAGTATTACTGGCACTCGCACCAGTCAATTCAACATCAGTTTTTCATCGGATCAAAACAAAGTTTACTCTCCCTCAGCTAAGGCCACTAACAGCTCTAAAGCTGATACATCAGAATCTGCTGCAAGGGAAGAGGATTCAGCACTAAACGGCAGAGATTATGAGGTGACAAACCACAGTGCCAGTACCTATGCTGAAGACAACACATCTAAAAAGGAAAAAAAGAGAAAGAAGAAACGAAAGAAGGTTGAACCAATGGATGTGGAGATATTTGGATATGAGGAGATTCGTCAGAGCCGAGACTCTAGTCGTGCATCCAACACTCACTCCATACCATTGCTCAACCTGCAAGGATCAAGTGAAGAGGAGGTGCTGTCTGATGATGAAGATGATGATGATGATGATGAAGATGATGATTCAGGAAGCCAACAGGACAGCACTAGTGATGAGCGAAAAGTGGACAGGCAGAAATATCAAGCACTGAGAAATATAGAAAATAATGAGGGTTTTAAAAGTTTGAGCAGCGGTCAACAGATGCAAAGTATACAAAGCAAGCAGCCTTCAATGAAGTCGAAAATGCCAGACACCTCACTGTTAAATAAGCCTCATATTCGACCATCGTCTGCAACCATGAGCAGCAAAGCTGTATCTGGCAGCCCTTCACATTCTCAGAGCAAGCAGAGGAATGGGCAGGCCAGTGTCACAAGATCAAGTGATGCTGGTGTCAATCGAGGGGGCAGACATCGACAAGATAATCAGCCAGGTTACCAGCGACACTGGGCACGGTCTAGCACTGCCTGGAGCTCATATCATCCCAGGGAACTGAGTACAAGGTCAGCTGAAATTTTTTTCTCTTTAAACCTTCACCAACAAAATTAAAATAATTTTAAAGCACTCATAGTAGTTGAGCTGTTAAACTTTTAATAATGCTAATGTTTTTTTTACATTGATAAATAATCCAAACATATATTTAAAGCACTAGTTTCTTCTAAAGAAAACTATTTGATAAGGTAGTTATAAATTGGCCAGATCACCATTCAGGAGGAACCATAAACAATGTAATACTTAAATCCAAACATGCAGAGGCAACTGCATTTACATATAAAGTGAAGATTGAAATTTCTGAATGAATCAATTTAATATTTTACACTGAGAGAGCCATTAAGGGGAAAAGTTTTCATGTTTTTGACTGTTGTTTTATTTTGTGAATACCATCATATAATTTCTAATTGGCAACCGTTTTGATAAGAAAATACTCTGGTGTCCTTGCAATTTTTTTTCATATGAATAAGCAATCAATTCAAATTGTCAGAGGTTTAACTCATAAACCGGTGCTGGACGGTGGGAGAGTCCAATAGTTTGTAAGATTCACGGTACTGGATGCTGCCAGCATCCGATGAGTTTGTTGTTTCTGTTAACTTGTTTTGAATTTCAGACTGACCAGATTATTCCAAAACTACTTTATTTGCCCAAGGACTACTTCCTATAAGTTTTGAACTACACATCCTATCTGATTGCTTCGTGCAAGAAAAAAAACTTAACGGTTTAAGAGTTAAGTTATCTGTAAAAATTAAGGAAATTTGAGAATTGTAGTTCAACTTTGAATTATGTGAACATGACAGCAATTAGAGAGTTTATTTGTTTTCTTTAAAAAAAAACAATCCTGTTTATTTTTGTTTTTCACTTTGCTCAATGATCAAAGTGTATATATTTGAGGCACTTGTATACCTTAAAGGAACTTGAAGGAACCTATTTTGCTAAAAAAAAAAAAATACACGTGCATCCCTTGAAATTGATAACATGAGAACAAGAAATTGGTTCAGATTGTAGAGATTCAATTTAATTGGAAAAGAATAAGGAAATTAAGTAATTTGATATCTGTAACTTTTTTCAAGAATTGAATTATTTAGGACCAAAGGATAAATCAAAATTTCTTCTTGATTGCAACCTGACGATGTTTTTTTTTTGTTTTTTGTTTTTTTTTTTGATAATCTATCCTAAGATCAAGTTTAAACATGACTGGGTCAGAGAGAAACAACAGAATGTTCAAAAAGGTTGGAGATGCAAATGGAAGCCTCCAATCAAACAGCAGAGAGAACTTTGTTAATCCCTCTCAGAATGGACCTTCCTATCAAAATGGTCATCCAAGAGATGACGAGCAAGGTAAAAGGTCAAGACCAAGTTCAGGGTCATCAGTGTCTAGCAGCGGTGGAAGCAGTGGTATTCCAGTCCGCCAGAGACCATCCAGTGCAGAGTATAGTAGGTATGCAATGCAAAAGTTGGTCTATGTGATGTTCAGGCAAAGGAATAAAAATCAGACCTCTATAATGATCAAGAGTTGTTGTCTCAAAACCCTTATAGCTAGGGAAAAAACTGGGTTTTTTTTAAGTTCAGTGCATCATACTTTCAATTGAAGATAATAAACAATTTCTAATTGATTAAATATCGATCTGCAGAGCTAAAACAAAATTTTACTGGTCTTTTTTTTTCCACGACCATTCTATTGATCTTTTCTGGACTTTATGCAGGCGTGTTCCTTCTGAACCACGACAAAGACCCTCAAGTGCCCAGGTTAGATCAAATCAGAAGTATGTTGGAAGATCAAGACACCAATCTCAGAACAGCCAAGACAAGGGTCCACCCCCAAGGCAACAGCTAAAGCTGAACAACTATATCTCAACCCCAACTATGAGAGATGGGAGCAAAGCTGCCGCAGGCAGACCAGTGTTAGTTTGGTTTTGCTGTCTTTTCTATTTCTGTCTTGCTATCGTTTGTTTTAATGAATTTTGTATCAAGAGCACAAGGTAGTCTACTTACAGTGGACTGCTGATAAGTCAGTGTCCTCCTCCCTTGGGGGATCGGATATATCATCTTATTCTTACTTGTACTTATCCATCGCATTGTTCTCTTAAATTCAGATCAGTAGCCCAAACTATTCCAGAAATATAAGATCTACTGGAAAAAAGATCGGCTTATGCAAATTCCACTTACGTGAATTCCACTGTATTTTGTTGCATTCCACATTTTATAGCTTCCAAGGAATTATCAATTAAGATGAGTTATGGTCATTTGATAGACATTGCTCACCTTTTATGAACCATACAATGCTTACAAAAGTTTCACAAACTTTTTTATAACGACTAAAGACCAAATTGTTTAAATGGTGTAATTCAAAGCAATGCCTTAATTTTGTTGCCGAGACTGATCTTGTAATCCCAAAGAAACTGGAAACTTTAGAAAGGAACAGTCATTTTCGCTGAAATTGAAAAAGCATTTTTTTTTAACTTTCGGCCAAAATATATATCTAGCATATAATATTATAATCATTGATATTGTGGTTAGGACATTGTTAGCTCACTTCAATTGTATATACACTGATATTTCAAAAAGTATAAGCCTTTCTCCACAAATAAGTTGTTCAGAAATGCAGAATAACAGTTAAAAAGTATTAGGTTAAACATGCATTCTTCAAAATCACGAAATTTTCAAACCACTTTGTCATCGTGTACCAATACCTTTTTGCCTTTAAATTTCTACAATTTTGCAAACTCTTTTGCACATTTTATACTTATGTGTCTATTTGCCCTCCAATTATATTTAAAAACACCCCAGGGTTGATAAGTAATTTGGCAGACTACTGCTAAAAATATACATCATTAAAATCTGTAAACGTACTTTGTTCTTAGCCAGTTGAAACATAAGCCTAAATAACCAAATAAAGTAGGCAAGTTTCTCAAGATTTCTCTAGTCAGGTCTGAAAAGATTGCACAGCATTAATGAAGGTGAAGGCATTTCCCTCATTCAAAAGTCTATCAAACAATTTTAACCAAAAAAAAAAGAAAAAAAGCAAATGCAGCAATTAAATTTTCCTCTTGCAATGCTGAGGAAGTGTAACGGAGTAGATATTGTGTTATGAAATTTCCTTGATAATTTGAACAAGGCATTGTCTAACTTGTTAGTTTTTCTTCGACAATTTCAAGGAATCCATGCTGGACTTTTTTTTTTATTTTTACGCATGATGCCTTGACTCGTGTGTATATTTTTGTAGGTCTTAAAATTGAAGTTTGTATATGTAATTTTGTTCTTTTGCAGCTTGTCATGTTATGTTCTTCACATTGATGTCCAAAATAAAAACTTGAGGCCTTGTCAGTCCATTTACAAAACTTCAGAAATAAACTTTACAAAACTTGCATTTGATGCTCCATATGCTCAACTTTTTAGATTTTTAAGATGGAAACTCCAGTTTTGTCAATCACAAAAATGTGGGCTTTAACTGTCGGTCTCATTCATTTGTGTTGTTTAATTTGTACAGACCCAACCCACCTAGGGCATCAGCAGATGTGTCATCAAATCACATAGAACAAATGTCTCTAAGAACACCATCTCTCGCCAACACTGATAGAAGCCAACAGAATATCAGGGAGAGTGTGCCAGAAGACAGCACAGCATCTCCACGTCTGCTCTGTCCAGAACTTCATCGGCTCCCACAGAATGGTTTTAATGAAGAACACGCAGGTAAAGTTATTTCTGTCCATGGCTCTTTATCTTCATGCCTTCTTCCTTTTCCATGTTTGTAGAACTACCTCTTTTCATGTATTTTTGTCATATCTGCATGCTACCTAGAGTCTAACTATCTGGAAAACTGTCAGGGTTCTCTGTCAAGACAATATCATGGATCATTTGGAACTGAAATGTGATTTTTTAAAAAGAAATCAGGGTTTAAGTTTATGATCATTTTGTTAGGCAGGCTTAGGACTCTTTCTACCACTTTTTGATTCCTAGGGTTGGTTCCATCAAATTGCACATATAATTATCTGCATAAGTGACAGCTCCATTCCATGGTGCTTTCCCTTATACAAATCCAAGAAAAAGGAAGACAAACTGGCATTGCTCCATTGATAAAGAAATGAAAAAGAAAACACAGATACTGTGATCTATCAATCTTAAACTTCAAAATAGGAAAAACATTGTTGACAAGCAAAACTTGTCATAACTGAATATATATGATTCAGCAAAATAAGAGGTTTGAAAACTTAAATGATAATTATAGTGCACATGCCTGCTCTAGATCTAGATCCAGATTCTATGTTTCTATTGTGCGTAGTCAATAATGGTATATTGTTTTCACTTAACAGTGAAAAGGCAGATGTCATAAAAACAGCAGAATGTGTTCTGTGTACCAAATATAAAACCACGGTTTAAAAGAAAGCCTAATTCAAATGTTGATTTACCCTTGCATTACTATGTCGAGATTCTATTTCTAGGCATATTCTTCAACTAGGTCCAGATAAGTTCTAAACTTTGAGCTTTTACAAGATCCGCGCCAAGGTTTATTGGTTTGCAAAAATAGGGAAAGTTGGCTTTGTTAAATGGATAGTAAAAAAAAGAGAAGTTGCTTTGATCGGATGTAGAACAAAAAAGTTTATTTGTATTGATCCATCAGTGTCGATCTTTGAAAGCATTTATAAAAGAACACCAATATAATGAACCAAGTTTTACTACATTTGCTATTGGTCCATCAAATTGAAAAGTATACGAAAATACCAATGGGAATCAAGTTGGAGTATGTTAGTATTGATCCATCAATGTCAATCTTTTAAAGTATAATAGAGTACTAATGGGAACCATGCCAAAAACAAAAACATAAAAAAAATTAAGCCTTTGACCATGAGATTGATGCATTAATTTTGATTTCTAAGTATAGGCCTTTATCATTTAATATAATTAATGAATTAATTTTTTTTTTTTTAGATCAATAACTAATCTTTACTATGACTTTATACTCTTCTTAAATCACGATTACATGATTAATTAATTAAAAAATCTACACTGGATCATAATTATGAACCACCAAACTGTGAACAGCTTTTGCTCTTAGTTTTTTGCATGTAGCCTTTTATTTTGTGACTAAGAATGAATGAGCTAGTAGTGTTTGGGTGCACTTTAAAAAAAAGTTCTTCAGCATTTAGATCCCTAATCTCACCAGTCTTTCACACATGGTAATTTTAGTGGATTTTTGACAGTGAGAGGAAGATTTTTTTCTTTGTATCTTTGAAAGAAGAAAATATGCATTAGTGTTATAGGCCTGTCTATGTTTAGATGAGATGAATTATGATGGATGTAAATAATGATTTGCCTTTTTCTTTACATACTAATAGAGATCTAATTTTTCCTCAACTTCTATTTTATTCTCTAGACAAGCTCCATGCTATGGCCAAAAACTCATACGACAAGCTTCAGCAAATGGTGAGTGCAAACTAATTATTTTCTACTGCTCAATATTTTATTGTAGCAGCTCAGCCAGCTTAGAACTAATGATTGAAGGAGTTCATATCTTTGTTAAGAGCATAGTAAAGAAATCGCAGGGTTTAGAAGATGAGCATAGCCTCAATAGGAGTTTTTCAGCAAGTTTTTGAAATGTTTAAACTTTCTAAAAATTTCGTTGCCAATGTTGATGAATAGAGTATCAGTGCTTATTTTTTATTTTTGTATGTTTGTTTTTTTTCAATTCTGCGGTAACAACTAGTAAAACTTTAAAAAAAAATGAAGACAAACACATCTCCTTTCACCGATTTCTTTTTTCAGACCCCTCGCATTAGTGGCGGGGAAGTGTCTATTTGGCAGTGCCTGCCAGATGAGTTGTGGCTTTACGTTTTTGAGTTTGTGTCCCATGGAGACCTCGGCAGATTGATGAGGTCATGTCAGTATTTCTACAGACTGACAAATGATGAGACACTCTGTAAGTGAATGAGACATGTTTTTTTCAATTCTTTTTGTTTGTTGTGCCAGCAGAATCACCATTATTAGCAATAGTACTATAGCAGCAGCAGTAGGAGTAGAAGTGTCAGTAGTAAAGTAGACGCAGCAGCAGTCATAGTAGCAGCAATAGCCGTAGTAATAGTCTGCCATAGCGAAATAAAAAGCAATCCTGTCCATAGACTTAACACTACTGATACTGCTCTTTATTTGGCTCCTGCAGTTGTAACGTTAGTAATAGTAGCAAAGGTAGAGCAGCAGAGCCCCAAAAGTAGTAGCAGAAGTAGGAATATCGGTGGTAATTATGAAAAAGAAGGCAACTGTTCACGGAAGTTTTATAAAAATTTTACGCAAGGATTAAGAAATGAGTTCATTATATACCTTTCTCTGCCATAGCATTTTATGATACCAGCATTTACACAAGTAAGAGATTATTTCTATTGCTTTGTATGAGTAGGATGATTTTTTTTAAGCTATAGAGCTTAATTATCTCAGCAATTTTTTTTAGACTGGGCAGATCAAGAGAGGGAACTTAAATAGAAAGAACATAGCTAACTCTAAGGTTAGGGAATCCATAAAATGTGAGGAAAATGGCTGTATACACACAGGTCATCTACCATTGCTAATTTAGAATATTCAAAAGTTGATTTAAAAATGAAAGGGAAAACGAAGAAGATAAAGGAAGGATCAATTTGAGGGAAAAGAAAAACTGTAATACTGTTTCTTTTTTTTTTCCTTTTGTCACAATCGTTAAATATGTATTTGAAAGCTTTATCGGGGCTGCTACTAAAGAGGAGAATAATTTGTTAATAATTGTAACTTCAAAGTGTGTTGGAATTGTCCAACCAAACACATCCCTGTTGGTAGTGGATATGATTTTCACTCACTTAAAGACGATAGTAGACTTTTAACTTTAAGCAAGTGTGTGGAGCTTGAAAATTGATGCTTATCTCAATTTTTAAAGACTTCACAAAAATACTTGGGTTGTGCTCAATAGTGGTTTGATATTATTTTTGACAGGAGAAAATTAAAAATGTTTTTTTTTCTCATGTCTCTGATACAGATAACATGACAGTTGACAAACTCAGTTGCTTGAATTCCTAGGCAAGGAACATAACTAGATACCAAAAATATATTTTGCAACATCTCTTTCCTGCAGAACTACTTTTTAAGTTGTATTAATATTTTCCTTTTTTTTTTGTTTTATTATAACTATGATTTTTTTTTTCCTATTGTTTTCTTTTACAGGGAAGTATATCACTGTGCGGCCAAAACTGGCCATGAAAGATGTCCATCTGGCTGCCATTGCCCAGCACCGTCCACTCTCGCTGGCCATGGTCATGTGTAATGGCCGAGATGTATCTCAGGACAGTCTACACAATTTCTTCAGAGAGACACAGGGGCGGCTCAAGGTTAGTAACATCATAAAGAATCACAAATACAGCAATAGTGACACAAATGATTGGAATGATCACCAGTCAGATTTGACTCATAAGGAGCCTCTTTAATTTTTTTTCTGGCTTTGCTGTGTTGAAATTTATCATAACGACTGATCTCAACCCATGTATATTATTCAATTAAAGCTATTTGTGAACTAACCTTGCGACATTTTTTGTGAATCATATTATTTTTTTTTCTTCACATTAGTTTAAATGAATAGCAAGTCATGTTTTGTATACTTTAAACTACTGATATAGAGTAACACTAAAATTGTACAAAAGTATAAGCCTTTAAAGTTGTTCAAATGAGAGCTCAAATACAGAAAAACAAATGTATTTCTCAAAAGTGTTATCTACCTTACCATACCCATTAGGACTAGTCTCAAAATGTTTTCTATTGCTGAAAACTTTGTTAAAGGAATATTAAAATATCCCTAGCTTTCTAATTATTTGTGTATCCAGTGATATTCCATCAAATTATATTCACCATCGTAAAAAGCATATCTTTTTTTTTACTTTGTGAATTTTTCTTGTAAGGTGCTGAATCAGCAATGTATGAATTAATTTTTAAATTCTTTCATTGACTTTTTGGTAGGAACTGAATATCTGTGGATGCAGCCAGGGTGCTTTGGGGGGTGCTTTTGTTTTAGAAGTTGCTGCCCAGTACTGTCAAGATCTGACCCATCTGGATGCAAGTTATTGTAATCTCACTGATGCATCTCTTGAAGCCATCTCTCAGTGTGCTGACAGGTTTGTTAAGAGAGGAAAAAGTGCGGCTTTCTGTGAGAAGAAATAGGAAAAAACTATATTCAAAATCTGGAAAATGACAGGAGAATGTTTTAGTCCGTTGATCAAATCAGCTCAAAGCATAATTTTTGTTAGAATATGAATATTCAAAGTAATTTAAGTTACTGAAAAAAGTCGTTTGAATCAATGCCCTCCTCAAATTTAGCTTTCAGAGAGAGTTGCTGTGCTTTAGAATATGCTTTTTTTTTTTCAATTTTGGAAAGGGAAAGGAAAATATGTACATAAAAATTTGGGTGCAAATGATCAATCCTATGTATCTATCTCCTTTTTTTTTTAAATTTTTCTTTTTCAAATATGTGATGAGTCATTGATAGTGATACATCACTTCTTTACTTGATTTCAGAGACTAGTTCATGCAAAGCCACAAATGTTACAATGCAAGTCATTGCTACATATGTTTATGAGACTTGAATTTGACTATGAACGTATACGTATACTCTTTGGGACAAAGCGCTCGTTAGTCTATATAAAAGAGCATTACGAGTAAACTTGTTTTCTTTTTTTTCCTCCAGGCTAGAGAGTATATGTGTGAATGGTTTCCAGAGCATGAGTGATGCATGCCTGCTCAGAGTCCTCAGAAAACATGGCAGAGGGTGAGAACAATGATGTTCATTACTTATTGATGCACAGTCTTGTTTATCTCTCCAAATACAAAATTATTTTTATTCTGATTTAAATGTTGCATTTCTTTATTTTCTTGCATAATCTCTCTAGTTGGCTTGTATTGGCATAAACTAATGATAAATAATGAAAAATAATAAAAAAAACAACCTTACCAGGCCCAATAAGATCTTGTGCAAAGCAAGCCATTTGAGAACATCGTATGGGTTAGATTATATCAATATAAAGGTCTTTAAAATTTGGATTTCATGTGAACAGTACCTTTTTCTGAATTCTTCGTAAGAATTTATTAGAAGCCACTGATTAGTCAAAATATCAGAAAGCTTGATCTATCAAGGTTCTCTTTAACCCAAGAAGTCTCAAAAATTGATCGAATTGGCAAATATTCATAATTTCCTTGCTTTTGTGGTGTAAAAAATAGGTATTCATTTCTGAAATGAATATATCAGACCACAGTTGAATCTATATACTTTTATATTATAGCTATCTTTTCAATGTTAAGGTATATAGATTGCGTTCGAACCATAACTATTTGTCTTTTAATTATACTTTGACTTTTCACAAGTTTTGGTGATGCTATATTAATTCTATTAGTAGTTGTTGTTGCTGTTGCTGTTTGTGTGTGT